>JAIPRL010000157.1:167102-195866 GCA_025469235.1 Pemphigus obesinymphae
TTCGTAAAATCGAGAATTTAATTTCGTCGTAATTTCGAAAATAATGACTTGAAAATCTTGAAATTTTTATCAAATATTTAGTTTAGTAATATATTTACGTTAATTAAGTTTTTTTTAATTTTTTTTTTAATTTTGGTCTATTTATAGACATTTTTAGTTTTTGAGGTTTTTAAGTCCTGAAAGGAGTAATTTTCGGTTTTAAGTTCTGAAAATTTTATACAGCGTTAAATATACGTTACTCTAACTACATTCAGAAATTCTTAAAAATCCGATGTCAATTTTTTTTTATAGTCATTTTAATTTTTTCTGCAAAAAGTACCCTGCCCAGTAGCGAAGTGCATCCACCAATACTGACACCCGACGAGCGAAGTGCTTCCACAACCTACTTACCGGCTTTTTTTTTTTTTGGTAGCCAACGAGATTCTTCTCGTTAATGGCATCTGCAGGTATTTGATGCAAGCCGGCCATAATTACTAAACCCATCCAATAATTTACTAGCTATGCTTGTCGTAGCTATCAAGAACCATTTTTGTCTCCCCTAATATATGTGAAGGTACAAACCTGAGGTAATTTAGAGTTTGGGAAATAAGAGGATGTAAAGCTGTTAATTAATTTTTTCGTTATTCTCAAATAAATATTTATAATAATATGTTAAGTTTTGATTTAAAAATAAATAAGCATTATTATATACCCTATATATATATAACTCCAAAATATATATTATGGTTAAAAAATATCCTTAGAATAAGTAATTTAATAAGTTGAATTGGTGACTTTAGATTTTAATAACGTGTAGTTAAATGCATATAATTCGTTAAAAAATGAAGTGTGTTTTAATTAGCACTTTTAGTTGTAATTTTGTTACGAAAACATGATCATATAAAAGGTATAATAGTTTTTTGGCATTTAAAGAAAACGGAGTTATTTTATTTTTTACACTAAACTCGATAATGGTAGTATTGTATTTATTCAATATAATCCAGTAATATTTTGTTTTAAAGAACATCAATTTTATAACGTTAATTTATTATTCTTCTGAATGGTTCACATTACAATTTACTTGGGTCTTAGTAGGAGGCACCCACTTATATCTCGCCTTTTAAATTCAAAATTACATCCAGACGTGCCGAGGTGTTAATCCAAATAAAAGCGTTCAATTGGCCATAGGTATAAGTAGTTGTTCAGTGAACATAAATTATCCCTCGTGCTTTTTATATATCGTCAAGAAATGGAAAACTTAATTATCGTTAGCCAATCAAACGATATAATTTTCCTTTAGTCTATAAATATCACGTTTAGAACGAATTGACTAAAAATTTAATTTGTAGAATATACCAAACGTAGTTTACATGTGACAATAATACAATTTTTATCTAAATATATATAATATTTATGCGAATGTATGCCATTCATTACACGGTACGTATATATCGTTTTATTTTCAACACACTATTTAGAATTTATGAATAAAAAAAAAACAAACCTTAATGTACCTTATTTAATAATTAATATATAAATATTTCAATTTATTTTATTCGTTTGAACGTAATTTGGAAAAGCGACGCATTACGAGCAATATTTAGAAAACCGCTTCCAACCTGTTTTTACTTACGTACAAAAATGATTTTATTTTCCATAACTATGAAAATATCTCTTCGTAAAACAATATATATATATTATTATTAAATACCTATATGTGTGAGAGGTGTAGGTATCTACCTAACCAGCTGAAAATATAGTGGGAAAATGTACGTTTAAAGAAACAATAAAGAATAAAGGAAACAATAATTATTGTTATGAGGAACATTGTAAATAATTTCAAGTTTTACGCTTTTTATATTGGTGTAGGTTATAGCTACTTTCGTATTATTTCACGTCATTACTTTTTTTATTTTGGAAAAAAAGTTTTTAAATGAAAAAAAAAAACGGAAATTTTTTAACGAAACGTAAATAATAAACAATCCCCGACTATATATTTGCAAATTACAATCTATATCTATACATATATTATTTACCCTATACTATTAAATCATATTTTATACTCGCAGAGAATAATATATATTCTATAAAAAAGCAATTGATCAATTTCTATAAACACAAACATATATCATACAGATAATACGTATATATATATATAATATTATTTTGATAACAATAATAATAATAATAATAATAATAATAATAATAATAATAATAATAATGCACTTATTGCGTTTATTAATACAATATTTGCTCGAATAACGATTGATTGCGTACGCAGTCTCCCGAATCCCGTCGCGCGCGGACACACGGTGTATAAATAATATAATTTCAAACGTTTCCCGCGGAGTTTCCGAATAATTTTGCAGAATTTAACGATGACGAGACAATCCAAAATCTAAATAATACCGTAATTTATGTGGTGATATAAATACCGTTTGTCGGTATTATATTTTAGCGGGTTCGTTATGATATATTATTATTTCGACGAGCCCGTGATAAACGAGCTCTCCCCCGCGCGCAATAATAAGGCGTTTGACGAGACGTCGCGTGTGCCAGGCGAATACAAATCAAGCCCGAATTTTAATGTGTATACACATAATAATAGATACACCAGCTGTATCGTATATTATATGAATATATAAAAAAAAAATAAAATGGTTATTTTCGTGAAAAGTTTTTTGAAGGGGTTTTCACCGTTTATCACAATGTATAGTATCATATTTATCATACATAAATTTATAAAATATTTAATTTTAATTTTTAATAAAATTATTTATTATATCAATAACAACATATATGATATTCAACATAATATTATATACCGGTGTAAATCGCAGAAAGGAAAATACGGAACATGTAAATTATGCAGTTTTTGCAGTCCGTACCGCTGTTTATTTTAAAGCCTATATTATACTACTAAAACTAAAATTCAAACTGAAACAACAACGCTACCTGTCGTCGTACTCCCGGGCTACTCTAAAAATAATTTACTATCGGAATTTTTATTCATACAACCTATATAGTTTATTAAGGTTGAGCGAAGAATCTCCATTAGGTACAATAAAAAAACAGCCATATAATATTGTATTTTAGTTTTAAATTTTCTATCGTCCCTCATACAATTTGGTTCGCTTGCTGGACTATTATTACCGTTATATTGTACTAAACACTCCCGATCAAATTTCACCTAAACGAAATTTCTTAAACAAGTTTGAAAATTGCTTATTGATAAAAACAAAACCGTATTTTAAATATGTTTAAAGTACAATTATTTTCCTCGTACCCATATTTTCAATCCACAATCGTAATACTTGTAGGTACTCATATAATATTTAGCTTCGAAAAAATTAAAGTTGAAGGGATTAACAGATGTTATGATTAACTGATAGTTCTATGGATCTGTAAAGAATTCATAATAGTGGTTCCTAAATTTGTTTTATATTTCATGGCTATGATGACAATTAACTGAAAAAAATGATAGTAGTAAAATAGCACAGTAAAAACATTTTTTTTTTTTTTTTACATTTTGAACAACGATTGTTGGACGTTGTCAAGTTATTATTCTAAACATATAGTGAAAATAGCTATTTTATATTTTAATAATTTAGTAATATAAATATTGTACATTTTTTATGAGGGGTTGATTCTTCATCGCGCGTCTTGTCTAAGGAATTTTGGATAGGCAAATATTAAATTGGTGCGCGGGTTCGTCTTGTTGTTTTGTAATATATAAACGTATCGTTTGTTTTATTATTATTGTGTTGTCTACATGGTGCGTATTCCCAAGAATAAGTCGTCAAAATCACATATCTATCAAATAATCATTTTATTTTGTAATAAACATGCTCTCGAATTTCCATAATTGTGGTTTTCTGAATAAGTTTAGAACGCAATAATACACCTGAGCAAAATTTTAGATGAGAATTTAAACTGCGTTTTTATACTAGATAGACTGAAAATTAAAATAAAATACAGTTTTTTATGTTGGCTTTAAATTAGTAAAACATGTCGAAGACGTAATAACGAATTTAGAATTATTTTCAAAATTAAAATCGAATATAATACCGCCGTTCATTTATAGAAATGCCAAGGCCATTTTATAAGTGGTTGAAATTTTTCACTGTCATAGACCATTAAGCATTATAATTATAATCACTTTGTATATTGGCTAAACCCTAAATTATTTTATTGGGTGGAAGTTTTCCGATACAATTTATGTCTATAATAAGCAGTAGTTAGTTTATACTTGGTAGTAGTTGGTACCTATATTATATATATATATATATATATATATAATATATATAATGAAAGAATCAAAGAAATACCAAACTTTGCGACGGTTGTGTAAATGGTCTTTCCAATAAAATATCCATTTTGTTGAAATCCAGACAACCCTCTCAATTCTCCAGGAATGGTTTTTTTGTCATTATCTTTTTTTATTACTATATTCCAGACGTGCCTGTCTTCTACCGAAATGTTTAGTGTTTACTTAAAAGTCATACAAAATCTAAAATTGAAGCTAGATAACTTACTCTATAAATACAAATGTGTACTTAGTAACTTTTCACTATTGTCACGACTAAAAGTCGAAACAGGTTTACTATTTGATTAAAAATTTAGTGTGTTTAACTTTAACCGAGTAGGTGTACTTCACATACTATATCAATCCCATATATTGCGTTCTATTATTTATTGTATGTATCAGGCAAGGCTTGATTTAAGGAGAGGCCTGTGGGGCCAGTGCCCCCAGGACAACACCATTTGGGGCCTTCATTGGCGCTAATTGTAGTGAAAAAATTAGTTTAAAGAAAAACTTTTAATACATTTTTAAGACAGTTTTAGAAATATCAAAATATAATAATTTAAAAAAATTTAAATACAATTTTAAAAGTCCTTTAAAATTGGTCCCGTAAATTATTAATAATTTTGTAAATATTTTTTATGTATTTTATATGTTTATTATATTTACGCAAAAGTGTTAAAATGGGGGTTTAAAGTAATTTTATAGAATAAAAATACCTATTATCAAATCAATAAAGGACAACATTCTGGAATAAACATAATTTCGGGTTTTAAATTAAATAATAAAAAAAAAGTTATTGTAGTTTTAAAATCTTATTTTTTTTTACTTTTTCAAGCTTTAATAACTTTTTTTAGGTAATAAATGAACAATCCCAAATAAGATTCACTCCAAAAGAATCCGCATGAATCCGTATTAACAGTTTTTCGTAAACATGTTTTTATCGCGGTAAATCATCGGTGTAGCGTCTTCTTAAGTAAAATATTATACAATTAAATATAAATCTATTTTCACTCGAGGCGATTTTTTCATGTGCAAACTCTATTATTTCGATTCATTATCTATTATTACCTAAACCCAATAATTTGATTGTGATATGTTTTTATTAAATTTAAATAAATTTAAAAAAAGGTTAAAGAGGTAAATAAAGTATTTTACTTTCATTAACGTTAAATGGTATTCAAAAAAACAATATTTTTATTTATAAAATAATAAATTTCTTCATTTAAATAAAAAAATATATATTACAAGTATTTATTAGAAGATATAGACTTAGAAGATTCAACATATATGTATTCAACCCATGTTGTTTACAGAAAAAAAGGACGAGTTTTATGAATAAAAAAGCTCGATATGGTTGATTGAAAAGAAAATTGACATAAGTTTTAACGTCATTAAACGTATCTAATCAATCTGGAGCGCAAAAAAGAAAAGGCGCTTCTGAAAAGACTCCCGCACCATTATTTGACCCCAGTCCTTCACCCTTGATCCGGCCCTGATATCAGTATCTCTATATAGTAATATCAGCTGTCAATATTAATAAATTTAATACAATTCGTGACAAAAAATACATTAGGTAAAATGAGACAACTTTTTTTTCCAATATTTTTGAAAACATTTTTGCATTCTTTAGAATTCACTTAGGGTTTCGCACTAAGAATAATTTTCATTTTTATAGTAATAATAGTAGTTTATATGTTCAAAAATTTTCTTAATTTCATTTACAAATAATTAATGAACTAGAAGTAATGTTCGAAATTTTCTTGGTACGATACTTTAAGAAAGAGCTATGAGGAATCTAATAACGTTTTAAATTGTATTATTAGAGTACTTATTTGGACGTTCTGATGGAATTATAATCGTCTATTTAATTTAAATAAATTTAAATTTAATAAAAATTTACATTTTAGCGATACTCTTTAATTCTCATTTTTATTTAACTTTGGTATTTAATACAAAGAATGCATAAGTAAAAATATTGGAAAACTATTTCTAAAATGTTTACAATACTATAAGTTATAGAGCTATACCAAAATCAGTGACCACAACAGTTTTAAATGCAATTTTCTAATTTACAACGATTTTTCGTTTTAATTTGTAGATTTTCTCTATGCTTAAGAATACTACTAAAAAAAAAAAAAAAAAAAAATTGAAATTAAAAATATAATTTGTATAAAGTACTAATTAAAATTTTTTACCCGAAAACTCCTACTCGATTCCTTCTATTTAAAAAAGTGATATACATAAAGTTAACATATTATCATTGTAAAACCAAGGTATATTCCTCGCTGTAGTAAAGCTACACATTAGGGCTGGCTTTAGAAGAGGGTATGCCTCCCAAAGTCCTAAAAAAATTTAAATTTCTTATATAATATACACAATAAGAAAAAAATAGTCATCAATTCAATTTTAGTCCCCCACTCCAAAAAAAAATTAAATGCTAGAGTCACCACTGCTACACTTAGAATTTAGATACATTTATTTATTGATATATATATAATATATACATGCACACATTTTTTTAGATTTAAATTATATTTATTTAACACATTTTACATAGAATATAATGAATGTTTTGTGTTCAGTGAATAATTCTCGAAAGAGATTATAAAAATATTCATATACTCTTTCCTCAAAACTTTTCATAAATCACGATTAAAAAATAATAATAGTGAAATATATATACAATCTTTAATACAAAAACCTTGAATGTTATTTTATTTGTAATATTGAAAATATTGCACGCTAATATGTCTAAAACTGTTAAGTATTTAAATCTGAAGAATATATTTTACACGAAAGTATATGCGTGTTCACTATTCAGTACAAGTTTGGATATTTTGGTCAAAACTATATCATTTACTTGTAGTTTGGGTAATATCCATAAATCCCTTCAAAACGTTTTGTATACTGAATACTGATTCAGGTGTTTACATGTTCTCTATAGAAATACAATTCAAGACTAAATTATAATTAAATCATTTGGCCAAATATGATAAATTGTATTCAAAATCATGCTAGAAAATATTCGTATTTAATAATGTATTGTAATGCACGCAGTTTGATGTTCTATTTTATTTATTTTCATTTTGTATGATATAAATAATAATAAATGCAAGGTAATAAATGAAGTGTATTTATGACCTTTAAAAATCTCACTTTGGTAGTTTGCTATTTTATACATGTTTTATTTATAATATTATATTACAGACACGCAACTTTTCGATGTAATATACATGTGACATAAAATTTTATTTAATTTTTTATAAATTCAATTAGTCAGTCGTTTATACATCAACAATTATATAATTATTATCATAAAACAGCCCTTATTTTACAAAAAATATCATACTGCACACTTTTCATTACAATAGAAAAATGCGAGAGCTTTTGTCCCATACACTCCCTATTATATCACAGCCAAAACTCAAAATATTATATTGTTACACGTGAACATTAATTTAAAAGTATTTAATTAAGTATTTAATATATAAATAGCTTCTATCTATGCTGGAGATAGTTATTTTACAATATTACCGATACAACGATAATTTAAAAAAAATAATAATATCATATGTTTATTTTTTAGTACAGCATATAGTATTTATCACTACACACTTTTTAAATGTGTTCAGTGTATTGGTATTTATGTACTGAAAATTAATTGAGGGGATGTTACAAAAATATAATTGACTTTCTTATAAAAATATTAACTTAGGAACTATGTGTATAACTAATAATTTATTATTATACTAGGTATAATAATAAATGCACTTTGTCTATATAGTAAATATAAATTCCATTACGTTTCCTTATAGTTTGGCATAGTGGTACAAATAATAAATGTTCATTTTTTAGTAAAAATGTAAATATGTTTGAAAAATAAATACTAAAAGTTTTAAAATAAAAAAGTTTTATATAACCAGTACCTATAGAAGTGCATAACTATAAATTATAAAATGCTTTCAAAAAGGCACGTGTATAAAAATAAAGTTAAGTTGATTATTTTGACATTTGTGCAATATTAAATTTTAATCATTTTTATAAATATATTACCTATAATGAAAAAAATCGTATTTATTTGTAATCCATATTCCCACGTTTTATTTAAATAATTATAATGATTACATATTGATTATAAATTTTGAAATATTATAATGTAATTATCAGCGGTTAAATATTTTTAAATACTTAACAAATGTATTTCGAAAGATAACATATCAATTTGCTAATCCTGTAGTTAGTTGATGAAATCGTGTAATTAATTTTGAACAAAACTAGTTATATTTTTTCTTTTCAATTACTTACAAGTATATATATATATATATATATATATATATATATAGGCGTGGAAGTATAAACAACATCCAATTTACTTAATTAAATCAATATAGAGTTATCACGAATCAGTAATCACAATGATTAAAATTATTTGAGTAAAAAGCAATTGGTCATTAAGCATTGGCTCCGTGCGTATTTTTTAAAAGTATTAAAACTAACTGCTATAATAATATTTATTATAATTTATAACTATTATTTTTTTTCATAATGAATAAATAAATTATTATTTATTTTATTAGGTATCATTATCGTTAATCATTGTTTAATACTACTATCATTTATACAATGTTGAAATTAAAAACAAATAGTATATGATTTTTCTTTATAAAACATTTAATAGGCAATTAATAAAATACGGGTACAGCCCATTTGCGCCGCAGAGTAGTCCATTTGCGCTCCGAGGGACGTGGACAGATGGGGCCGAAAGATAAGGTACTACCTGCCGATTTATAGTCCATATGCCCATTTCGCATACAACGTTGCCGTCATGATTCATATTGACTACCGACGAGGTGTTATATATGTATATGAAAATGTTTTTATGCCGCATAAAAAAGCCACGCGGCACGATGCCGCCCAAAGCCGCACGGCAAAACATGCCTCGTCTGGACTGAAATGGAATTTAAAGTTACGAAAAATTAAACATTGACGGTTTTTAGTTGTATTTGTTATTTTAAAATCCATTTTTATACACTTGAAACTTAAGTGTAATATTGCAATTAGTACTAGTTATGTGTATAAAATGTGTAGTTTGTGAAATGTTACACAATGCATCCACAGAGAGAAGTGAGAACTGCAGTCGCAGTCGTCAAGTGCAATTAAAATAAAATGGACAGATATTCGAAAATATCGATAGGGGTGTAACGTAAAAACCAAATATAGTTAAAATTGGTACATTGGTAGTATATGGTAGGTAGTATAATATGAACATGACGTAAAACACATAGGCAAGATGGGACAGTAACGCTTGCCTCCCCCATTAGAAATATTTCTATGATAATAATAATTCTATATAATAATTATTAACTTGGTCATAGTAAATATTTTCATTTTTCACTTCTCAAATCGGGACTGACGTTTTTTTTAAACGCGTACCTGTACACGTTAGTATTATTAAACGAGTGCAATTGTGATAAAAAATAAGTCCGCAATCGTATTCCCGCATGCAGATCGGCAACGTTGCACCGTTTTAATGCGCTTTAGTTAAAAATATTTCGGGCGCATATGGGCTATGATTTCGGGCGCAAATGGGCTACAAAAAATGTGTGATGGACGCAAGTGGGTTGCTCCGTAAAATACAAATATCGAACTTTGTCTCAAAGAGTTCTCATAAGGTGTACACAGGGTGTTTAAAAAGTATGGAACATTGCAGATTTCTCCCTCCCTAGTTTATTTTTTTGAATTCTAATTTTTGTATATTTATTTAGATTACAATACGCATATTTAAGAATCATTTTAAATATTTACCCTTCACCCTTTACATTACGAAATAAATGCATCAAATTTTTATTTTTAAATGGCAACCCCCAATTTTTTTTTAGTATTCATATAAAGATTAAAAAAATAAAAATTACAACGTTTGAAATTTTAATTTTGAATGTGCCATTTTTCCGAAAAAAATGATTTGAAAACAAAAAAAAAAGAAATAGAAAACACTAGATTCCCTGATCTGAAATGATCAGCTATCCGACTATGAATAATTATAAAAGTATATTTAGCAGAGTTAAACTTATTTAGTTTAAAAGTATATTTTTCGTTTTACGATTCATTTGATTCACATTTAATATACTTAAATATAATATAGGTAACATAATATTGCAATTTAGTAGAAAATTAATAATTGTATAATAAAAAGTTAGTTTTTCTATTTATTTTTTTTTTAAATCACATTTTAATTTTTATTCATTGCTGTATTTGTAGCTGTATTATTTTCTTTTTCGAATGATTTATTAATGAATAATGGTCATTCTTTGTGGAATTATTATTGCTATAAACGTATTTTTTTTTATTATAATATATTATTTGTTCTATCATGACCGAAATGCGTGCCAATTTCCGACAAGCAAATAGACTATCATTTATCAATTAATATTATCAATGTTAATATTGGGACGCAAGTAGTGTTATTACTAAACTAAGTACTATTCTACCACCGTGATAATACTAATTGATAATAATTGATAACAATATCAGCTGTGATATTATTTTTGTATACTAATAAAATAACATAGACGCCAGTGTAACTACAGAATATACAGAAGGGAATCTCGCAGACCTATTGAAAAATTTCTAAATTCTCTAAATTCAACGGTGTATGAAATTCTTACTATTCTATGGTATTTGGTCATACTGATAATGAAACATGATATTGTGATATCAACATAGACATATAAAATGTCTATGGATATCAGTATTTCTAATGTAAACATATCTAGAAATTATTATCATTATATGAAAACTCACTATATTTATGAGACAGTGTGACCAAAAATGTTTAAAAACAAGGAAATAGGTATTACATTTCTTGTACCCCTGATGAATTTATAGTATGGCTGACCTTTTTTCGGGTGACCATAAGAACTCATGTCATTTTTATCAAGATTCTCTTCTGTATATTCTGTGGTGTAACTCCGTATCATATTATTATCATGTACATATAACCTGTTATTTATTAGTTATTACCGTTTTTATTACTGATGGTGACAGGTGCGAACTGTTGTAATTGATGTCATAAATTAAATATTAGCTACAAATACTACCTACATTTATAGCGTCTCCATTGAGTGAATATTTTTGGTCAAAAACCAATGAATATTTTGTGAAATTAATATTGGGACATTATTCATAAATTTTAACATTTTTTTTTTTTAAACAAAATTAAAATACAGGTATTTATTTATCTAGTACAATTATTATACTAAGTTTAAAATATTTATTTATAGCTTCGATTCCTAATTTTATTTCAATCCTTTTTTTCAGTAAAATAGAGATATCTTGAAGAATATTTGATATAAATTGAATTTTTAATCGCAATTATTGTTTTTTTTTTAATTGCTACAAGAATATTAAAAAAAAAAAATTGTGGTTGTCTTTTGAAAATCGAAAGTTGAGACTTGTATCTCACAAATTAAGTGGGACAAATTTTAGAAAAATTAATTCAAATATGCGTATTATATGTGTCTAACAATATGCAAAAACCAGAATTCTAAAATATTAAATAGGAGTCGAGAAAAATGCAATCTTCCATACTTTTTGAACACTTTGTATATTGCCAGTTTTTAGTGGCAAGTGCACTATTGTATTATCTATGGTTAATAAACGCGTATTATCATTCATTGATAATATATTTATGTTACCAAAACCAGATACAACCATTGCGGTAACGAAATAACGAGGAGTTTCTCACGAACACACAAAAAAGAAAAAATAATATGATGTTCTATCTTTTATGGGTTATTAATAGAAACACTCAGAAAATATGTGACAAACGAAAAGGCGTATTGCGAAGGTACAATAAAATTAACATTTCATAAATATTTTTATTGTTATCGTAACATTTTAAACAAATATTTGATAACCGGTAATAACCTTATTTAATAAAAGAGTGAACGATTAACGATTTTCATAATCGTTAAAATATCTACTTTTTGCAGATATCGGCAGACATCGGCAATTTAATACGAATTTATTAGAATGAATTGTATTTTTTATTTATAAATAAGTAAGGCGTTATTTTACAAAGTTACTTACAAATAACTAACGTAGTTACTCTTCCGTTGCTCGTTACAGTAACGTAGTTACTGTAACGAGTAACGTCCGTTACGTTACTACCCAACACTGCCTGTACGTAATTAGAACCCTGTACGAATCATGACACATAACACGTGATATGAATTCAACATATTCCAATTACACGAAAATTATTATTGTTGCGTTCTGCTATCATACGTGACTCAACGTGTGAATTAAAATTATATGTTTTCGCACGTACCTATATATGCAATATTCTGGGCACTAATAATGATATGCATTATGCTGCAGTATCGGCAGAAATCGTGCAGATAATAGTATATGTGTTATCGAATGATAATATGAAATAATATATAAAAATAACGTATTGTACCCTTGCACCCTTATGTTGTGATTTCGATTAAAAATAGTTTGGTACTTATTATGTTAATTATTATGTGACAATAAAATTTGTAACGACAAAAAAAAAAAAACTTGTAACTTACTCTGAACACAGAATAATAATAAAAAAAAAAATAAAATATTTCTACCGAAGGATTCTGGATGAACCGAGATAATATTATTATCATGTATACATATGGAGACAATCCACTATAATGTAATCTGCACAATAATTGTGTTTAACCGTGTTTATATTACATAAACACGATTAGACTTCTTCAGAGGTTTTCCATCGACCATTTTCTTAATCGTTTAAAAAATACTATATTATATTTTTGACGTTGTCGACTGTTCATAATATGAAACGCAATTTCATGATAATAGTTCAACTATATCTGCATAATATACGCCCACCTATTCGGGGGTTTTTTTTTTAAATTAACTTTTACGGGTATTTCTACTTTATATGTTAATGGTTTATATGAAAGTAATAAAATATAAAATCAATAACATTAAATATTGTACTACTTTATTTCACAGGTTAACCATTATATGCGATATGAATAAATATTAAATTTTAGTTTTTCTTCTTTTGCATTATTTCGTGTCAACAGATAAGACGTACATAATGTATATAGGTATATGCAACTATTGGCTATATGTATTTATTTCTCTTGTAGATTGAAATTATGCATTAAATGCATTAAAAGACGAAGTAAATTTTACTACGTCTTATATGTCTTCTATTAATATTACAATTCAAAATACATTGTCGTATGCGGAAGTTTTTAATCATTTGTGTACTCATTTTGGTTATACTTTATACATTTCACGTTAAGTGTTTATAATACCTATAATATAAAACATTTATAATTTAGATTTTATTTCAAATAAATTAGACGAATTTTTCTCATATATTTTGGATATTAAATGCGGGATTTGTTGATTTATGTTGAGACATTCCGTCTGTGGTTACGAAAGAAATCACGTCGTTATCGATATATTACAATGTAATAAGATTAAAATAATATACGACGATCGGTGTATTAAACGAGCGTACCTATATAGATTACAACTAGGGATCGTATATATAGCGTACTATATACATAGATATAGTGAACTCACGTGAATTCGAGGATATTAGTATTTATTATTACAATATAATATATCGTATTAATACTTTTGGATAAAGTCTTCTTGATTCGAATTTTATATTTATGATTTACGAAAATATCTCGTAATTGCAATTTTTCGAAAACAGTAATCATATTTTACCGTTTCCGTCACATATAACAATAAAGGTGTATATATATATATATATATATATATTATATAATATAGCGGCTATAAGATTGTATTAAGAATTCGGAAAGGATTTATTGAAGGCTATAGACTTTTTATCGTTCTTGAAATCCTATTATACCGATCAGCGAAGCAATAAAGCTAATTTCTGAAGATACCAATCGCTTTCGCATACAGTCGTCTACACCGCCGTAGAGAGTCGTTTAAACACGAAAAGCACGTTAGGTGAACCGTATTCCGCCGATGACACGTGTAGAGCTCGATGTACAGGAGATAGACCGTAAACGAAGGTGCAGTTTATATTTTATTTGATTATCACGCCATAAATCCATTTCATTCCACTGTGGATACAATTTACGTATATACGAGAGAATTAAATTAAATTGAATCGTATAAAACACGAATTGACGTTCAATTATGTGTGAAAATGCACTTATATATCGGCATCGCGGAATTCGTCTAATTCGATATTTAAAAACAAACGAAAAGATTATTCGATCTGTATTAAATCATTCACACACCTATGACGTCTTAATATATATGTCTGAATGTCTACATACTGAAATGTAATGAAAATTAAAAAAACAAAACAAAAATATAGTAAAATAAAGTCTATATATATATATTATATATTTAAATAAAAATATAATTTTGAATTCCTTTTTGTATTTAAAAAATAAACAATAAATGTAATCGGTTTTGAAGATTGGTTACGTAAGTATAGGTATATATTTACAATGATCGTGCTTAAAATGCTTATGAAAATATTTCTACCTTAACGATTATATTTAATTGAAAATCTCGCAACTTATAAAATGAATAATAGCCAATAGATATATAGATATATATATATCAATCAATCAAATATTTCAGCTATTGTGAATCGATCACCATTACGGTATATTTACAGCAAAGCTTATATATATATATTACTTATATTGTGTCATAATGATTATTTCTCAATTAATTTAATTTGAATTATATATATTCCGAAGTGATTAGATAAATATTTACGTAAATATACTACGTGTTCTACTATCAATTATAATAAATTAATATATAACCTGAGTAATACTTAATGTTTACCTACTATTTTTATGGTTTAATAACACTGCACATGTGGTTTATGAGAAAAAAATCGAGGGTTGGGAACATAATTCCTCCCCTGTCATTTGTATACAATTAACTAATTGAAAAATTTTCTGAATTGTTAATTGTTATTCAAATAACAAATATAGGATATAAGGTAATCCTCGGAAAAAGTCCCGTGTCAGTATTTAATTAAATTTTTGTTTGGAAATAACAAATGTTTTAAATAATAATTTTGCCAGTGAGCCATTCAACGATCCTTCATAATATTATTCATACTTGCAGTGTAAAAACTTCCAAAAAAGGTGTTCAGAATATGTATTCGAAGAAATAACTATATGCACTAAATTTGAATAATGAAAATATTAAGTATCTAGTAATTATATTATTATTTAATCGAACTTAAACCGTGAACAATGTGTGTTTTAGAGGTTTAACTTATTTTAGATTTTGAGAGAACAATAATTTACATTGGAATCTGACCGAAACATACTGAAATATATTTTATTTTACTTTTTAATATAATCGGAACATTAAAAGTTTTTTTCGAGAAATAAAATACTTTCTAAAAACGCATTTAAAAGGTACCTATTCAGAATATTTAAGAAGTATTCTGAATACTATTCAAATCTGATACCTATTATACACGAGGGCTGTTTAATATAAGTACTTACTCAAACAATTTGTATTACAAATATTTTACTATTATTGTTATTATCCGTCAAAGGGCGAATTAAACAAATTGGATTAAAAAAAAATTACTTATTCTAAAATATTCTTCTAATTCTTGTAGACGAATGTAAAGCCGGAAACACAACATTGTCATCAGTCACGTCACGTGAATTCACTTGCTATGCGACGTTAACTCACGTCACGCCGTCACGTGATAAAATTCTTGAATACCATTTTAAAATATGTATATGTCATCATGTTATATGTATCACGTGAAGTCATCAACTTCACGCAAAATAGCACGTTCTGAATTGCCGAAAGTTTGCATATGTTCGGATAAAAAGAGTTCACGTATTTTACGTTACTCGTAAGTCGTAGTTAGGTTCTGTTTTTTTTAAAAAAGTTTAAAGATTTTATTTTTATTTTTATTATTTTTTTCTTCTGTTTTGCGTTCAATTGAAAACGGACGAAATTTTAATTGTTCATACATGAATTAGTATGAATTAGTATACTATAATACAATTAATATAATATTTCCTACCACTTATGTCTTAAAAAAAATAATAATAATAATAAACCTTACTTGAGTAATACAAGGTATATTTTGTTTCAACAATTTTTAATTCTGAAAACAGATTTGAATTCTCCATTATGTTTTCTAGGATTTAACTGAAGCGATTTTGGTTATTCGAACTAATCATCAAATTATCTATACTTACATAAAAAAAACATCAAACTGAACTACATATTTAATTAATTTAATACCAACAATCACCTCTGTTAAATCCTAGAAGACATAACGAAAAATTAAAATCAGTTTTCAAAATTAAAATCGGTCCACCATAAGCTTCAACATTTTGTTTGGCTTTTAGGTCGTTTTACGTGTTTTTTTGTACCGTCTACAGCCACCTTAAATATAATGGTTCTGACACATTCTACATTTTACTATACAAATTTTTACCCAATTTTGAGTTAGAAAAAATGTCACAGTAACTATGTGGGCTCATGACACGATTAGGCATGAAGGTATAGTGTATACTTAGAAGAGCACAATGATGTCGCAGTTTATATCTGTCAACATAATAGCACGTGAATTATTTACGTGACGTAACAGAAGTGTGTTTTCGGCTAAATCCATATATATTTATTTTATTCTCTTTGAGCTAAAATTTTAATTTTATAAAAAAATAAACTCGTAAAGTGTATGATAAAAAGCAAGATAGTGCGTTAGATTAAAAATACAAATGTGTTGAGCAACATGTTTTACAAACGTGATATTGGCAGTACTGAAATCGAATTTTGGAAGTAAGAGTCAGCATGGGTCATGTTTCACAGAATAATTTGGATTAAATTATAGAATTTTTAAAATTTAAAGTACATTTAATGACGCTATACACCATTTGTAATAAATTGAGCTGTGCACTGGACAAACTTTTTTAAGCTATATTTTTGGTAGAACTACTAGATTTTTACAAGATATAAGGAAGAAATTTATCTATATTTTAGCGGTTTTTATTTTTTTAATAGCACAAAAACAATTCAGATAATTTGTTTGTAAATATAAATATTTATAATTTTTTTATAAAAATATTTCCAGTAAATTTATCAAAGACATAAACTTGCACTGCACTCCATGTATAAAATAATTTTTTTTACGTTGTAAACAATTGATAATTAAACCATAAATAATTTTTGAATATAGGTTCAACGCAAAAACGGTTATTATTCTGCAAACAAACTTATAAAGTAGATATTTTTAATCATATATGGGTACATAATTATTGTACAAAACGATCATTTTAAACAGACATTCAAACGTTTTTTAATTGTTTAATTTTGATTCATTTGAAGAAAAAAAAATAGTTATATTCGGCTGTATTTAAAAAACGAGTATGACCGACTATTCTAAAAGACTACACGTATATCTGAAAAGGGGGAAAAAATGTAATGTTTATACGCAGTTTTGAAAACAATTCCAGGGGGTCTACGATTCTATAGTATAATATACATGCTTTTCCCTAACCAGCACCTCTGAAAATTATATATATATATATATATATATTATATATAGTACATTATAGACGTACAGTATATTATTAATAGTCTCCGGCAGCAACGAGTGTTTTCGTTTGAAACGCGTACAAATACGTAATTTATGTATTTTAGAATCAAGTAAATTTAGCCGATGGACTGTACGTAGGACGTTGGTCGTGGTAACAAACAATTACAGCAATAAGATAAGAAAACAGAAAAAAAAAAATCTGTAAACTCACATTTTACACTTTTACAGCGACCCTCATATAAATTAGAATTTAAATATATATATGGTTACGTATTATGTCTACAGAATACTGAAAACACTTTAAAATTTTTCTGAAATTTCGAGGAGGACTGCAGCCCCCTCAGCCACCCTTTTGGCTACGCCACTGCGAAAAACACTACGTTTTAAATTTTGATGTTGGCACGTGTTTTAATTTCAATATATTACGTTCATATATTATTGAAAAAACAATGTTCGTGTTGACAATAGAACACCCAAATACCTATGAATATATTATACATAATATAGTAAACGTACAAAATGTCGTTTTAAATTAAAACTTACTACACGGCGAGTAACAATAAATATCGTTTGTTATCCAGTAAGTTTTCGCGTCGGCTGTATCAAAAGTTTTTGGAATTTTTAGCAAAGCCTAAGGAATTACAAGCATTTCAGTTAGCTCACGGATGTCGTGTACGCAGTTGTACCTATTATTGAAATGTTGTATACGGCAATAGTCACGGGCGTCCAATTTTTATCAGTGTTGTTATATTTTATTTTTTTGCAAGGTGAGTGCATCTAAAAATCATATATTTGGAGTAAATTATTAGTGAAGAAATAATGAACATTGTATGACATTTATAAGATGCAAAATATAATAATATATACACATTATGAGAAAAACTTAATATTGTAAAATTACAAGTATTTCATATACAGCGAATTACATTTTATACGTTTTTACATTTGTATTATTCATTTTCTCCTAGGTTTTACATTACTGATATCTATTTATTGTATATTATTTTGAATTTTTAGATTCATATGATATTACAAAAACGTTTTTCAGTTTCGCAGTTTGACAATCTTCCAAGGTATTTTCAATGAAAAACTCACTAATGTATTTCTCGTTTTTATCAACTTATATAAACATACAAGAAACAACAAAAAAAAAAAAAAAACAAATTATAGGTACTTAACAAAGTTAAGTTAGGGGTACCTATCTGCTCCATTAATTTACTAAAACTGAAAAGTATAATTCAAACTATACAATTTAATTAGTTAAGTTAGCTTATCAAGGAAAAATGAACTACAGTTTAGTTAAAAATTTTACATAAATACATTTATTACATTTTTTAACAAATTAATGCTCACATTTTCCTATTATAGTAGATATGTATCTATTATTGGTTGTAATTATTATTTGTAGAGTATGTACTTTTCATTACTCGTTTATTTATTATTTAGTTGTAAGTATTTGTTGTATTTTGTTTTAAAAGTGCAATCAATATTTGTTTTTAATTTAAAAACTTGTAAGAATTGAACCTTTTAACTTAGAAATCTCGTTGAAAACCATTGAATTGTTTATTATATTTTATTCTAAATTAATAACTTCTTCTAATGTGTTATTCTTGTTTTTACGGTTTTATAAAAATCTAGTCTAGATATAATATTTGTTGAAAAATCCAAAAATTGGTATCTATAATTTAATAGTTTTTAAATAAACAGATACAGTTTAGGTTAAAAATTTAACCTAATTGACTAACTATTAATCGATAAAATACAATATATTAGTATTCGAGTTTATGACAAATTACATATGAAAATGTACTTATATATTATATACGAAACATCTATAATTTCATTCAAAATACCATGTTAAGAAATACTTCAATGTTCTGTAAAAATATTTTAGTTTTGAGTAAATTAAAATAAGGTTTTAGGTATTTTCAATAAAAGGTAATGTAAACAAATTTGTTAAAGAGTACTTAGTAAAAAAAAAAAAACAAACAAAAAAATAAATATACATTTTATTATTTTAATATTATTAGGTATATATAATATTAATATGGGTAAATATTTAAAAGTTAAAAGCTAAAAGTATAAAAATTTAAGTACCTAGATTTAGCCTTTTAAATTAATTGTTTATTTATTAATTTAATTTAGAACAAATTAAAATCTTCATAGATTAATATATAAAATTAAATTGATATTAAAAATGAATTTTAATTTTCAATACACGGGAATTACCATAATAAAAGTAGGAAACAAAAAAATATTACCTACTTATTAAATTTTGAATATTTCTTTTTTAAGAATTAAATATTAAGAAACAATATTTAAATAAATATGCAATATTTTTTTTATACACCAACCAGATAGGTACCTATAATTATAGTAGGTGAAGTACCATTGGTATTGTTTAAGCCTTCACTACTTACCAAAGGAGAGCAAGTTAATGAAAAAAAAAAAAATGAACTTAAATAAGTAAAGTTAAATTATGCCAATAGTTTTCAGTAAAAACAGTAAATCATTTTAGTTCGTTAAGTTTAAAATTAAAATGGAAAAAGTGTTTATTTAACTAGATTTAAAAATATATTAATACTTTTATTTTTTATTATAGAAAATAGAGTTCAGATATTTAAAATTCTTCAACAAGATGTAATAAATTTGCTCATATTTTATATTTTTAAATAATATAAGTAGGTACGTACCCGTTTATTCATAATTAATTATTATATTTGAGTTTAAATTTTTAAAAAAGCAACAAGTAGAGAGTGGAAGCACTTTGCTCGTATGATACTGTAGGCAGTGGATTAAAATTACTGTATTAAACAATGATGAATCATTGCATTGTATAAAGCGGATATTTAGTAGAGCTCGGTGTAATATATGTAAGTTTAACTATTAAAAAAAAGTAAAGATTTCATGACGTCACCAAATATATTATTTTAGTAATATATAGCAGGTAACCAAGGAAACTTTATTTGTTATTTTTATATTTATAAACATTTTTTAAAAAGGTTTTTAAGAAAGATACAGTGAAAATAAAAAATTACCTCTGGAAATATACCTACTATCTAGAACGAATTTCCTATCAAAAAAGCTCTTTTCTCCAAAAATCTTATTCAACTCTTTATTCTATTTAATAAATATTACTATAATTAATCATTACTCAAAATCTCACTTGTGTCTATAACGAATTCACGAAAATCAACCTCTCAATGTGCAGTTATTTTAATTGCAAGACGATTTTAGTATAACTGGACAACGTTAAGTTAATACAATGAAAGTTTAAATTAATTAGTTAGTTAAGAGAAAAAAATTCTAATTTTAGTTCAATTAAAGAGTTTAAAAAAAAATAAAAATAAAAAAAGATTTAATTTTTGAACGTAGTTATTAAATTTATGCATTTGATATTCCCTATATTTTATTATATATTATTCATAAATGTATATTCACATAAGTATTAATGGTTTTCGACAAGGTCGCTGGAGCGACTAATTTAATATTTTCCTAAAATTCTTTGAATTTTATAAACTGTGACCTCCTAATTTATTTATTTCAATAACACGACCGTTGTCAAAATTATTTATATATTGGAAATTGGTGTTCATATATTATTTTTGGAGACTCTTCTACCAGTAATTCACTACCCCACTACTCAGGCGAAAATAACAACGTTTTTTATAATTTATATTTATATATAGAATTATGTAAAATATAAACAAATTTTAATATAAGCTGATAAAAATTTTATAAAAGCGTAGGTAGTTTAATATATTTTTCAAATTATTATTTTGAATAAATATAAATAATGTTTAAAATTAAAATAAATTATCTTATTCGTCATAAATGTTAACATACATATATAATATACGAAAAGTGTTTAGTATCAAAGGGTACTTGCAGGTTGAATTTGAATAGATATTTATTTCATCGTTATAAATAATTACGAAAGCGCATTAGGTAGATACCTACTATATAGTACGACTAGTAGACAGACGGTGAAAAATTTAAAAAACCAAATAGGGTAGTTCAAAACGAAAGCTTAAACCATAATTTATTCTAAATGCCTATGAATTGTATGTGTCACTTGTAAATAAAAAAAATATTTGTTTAACAATTAAAAAGCAATTTTATTTTGATATATCAAAATTACACGTGCCTAAAGATAAGATATGATAAGGTTAAATATTAACGTTCATCCTGTATACGATCAAACGATTCATTATAATTTATTATAGGTTATAAAACTAAAAAACTATGTCTCAAGAGGATGTTACACACTCGTTTTTTTTAAGGGGGTTTGTATATAGGCAATATTTAAAAAATTTCAAGAACTATAAAAATCTTATAATTTAAAAATGGTACCCGCTCTTTTTCCCTAATCGAAATTCCCAAATAACCTTTTTTCCGAACGATATTTTTCCCGAACAATATTTTTTCTGATGCAAAAAATAAAAATGAATTAATAATTAAATGTAAACATAAATGTTGGTTAGGCACATGTTCGTGATCGTCCAATGTTGGTTCTCTTACGAAATTATGTTTATTTTCAGTAATATTAAATGCAGTAATAGTCCTCGCTTTACATTCTTTACGGCGTAATTTTTGACACTCTTAGTATATGTTTTGCCGTTGATTGGTAATTTAGACCGCACGTAAATAAAACCACTATAAATTAATTTTGTTTTGCTCAAAATTTTAATTTCAGTCATGATAAAGAAATAAAAACAATAAAAAAAATATGTATCAAATACGACAAAAACACGTGGGTCCAACTACTACAATGAACACAATCGCACTTGCGAAACACGACGATTTACTGACGTATATATCAATATCGTATTATCATGAATATTATCTTATCCAAGTTATTTGATGAAGTTATCTTAATTGATTTGATAGCCAGCCGGTCAAAATTTATCGAGTAATATGTATAGATCGTCTGTCGTCGTCAAAACCAGAATTTACTAGACTAACTTAAAAATATAAAATATAAAAATAAAATATGTATAAAATAAACTTGTAAATATGACATCGAAATCTAAATGTCATCTACAATTCACAGCTAACCTGTGCAAATAACTAAGAATTTTGTTGATATCGCGCTTTATTTTAAACATATTTTTCCATTTTCAATTCGGGAACAATAAGCGTCGGGAAAAAGGTCATTAATAATAATGTTTAATAATAATTATAAAAAATTAATAATTAATAATAATATTATTAATATAGGTAAATTTAAATATACAAATACAACTGTATAAATAAAAATAAATATATATTATAAAAATAACAATATATATATATATATATATATAATTAATATATATTATAAAAAAATAATATTATATATAAATTAGTAGGTATATAAAAAAAGTAATATGTGCCGAAAGTATTCAAAAAAAAGATTATATAAATAACAACTAATTTCGACTGTTAGTTATATTTTGCATATAATATAATTACGATGTAAAATGTGTTGAATAAAAAGTAATTTATAATTTTTTTTCAAAACTTTTAATTTGAAGAAAAAAAACTGAACAACAAAGTGTACGTCGGGAGTAATAAGCGTAATATAAACACAATATATCAGAATCAAGCTTCTGCATGAATAAATCTGTTCGCGTACATGGACAAATTGAATTGAGTAAACATATATTAAAATTATTTATTAGATCTTTCGTATTTCACTCGAACTCTTGTTGCCTATACGAGGAATTATTAAAATATTCAGAGTAGCATTTTTATTAAAATATAAAAAGCTATGAGTATAATTTTTGTTTAATAATTATTGACAGTTTAATATCAATATTGAATATCAATTAAAAACGTTTTATTAACCAAATAGTAAGCCTATGTTAAACGCTGTAAATGGTTAAATGCCTATTATATTGACATTTTCGTACACATCCAATTGAGCGCTGACGTATTTACGTAGGTATATATTTTGAAGAATTTGACAAAACGATAATAATGATTTACTCAGTACTTTAGTACCACGCACAAGAAACTCGAATATAGAGTAATTGCAATAAATATTCACTTTATTTAATATGGTAAAAAAAAGTTCAATAATTGTAGTATTATCATTGCTTTTTTGCCGACAAGAAAAGAAGAATTATCATACGTTGTGTATATTATATCAAATCTTGGGTTATGCGTGAGTAAAACGAACGTCGTATGTGTTAAAATGATATAAGTGGTCGAGAATATACAGTACGTTTTAAACGGAAATAATACCTCTACATACCAGATGTGCAAGAGCGGTGGTGAAAAATAACAATGGAGATTACGTCATCGCGACATTTGAAGAAGATCGAGTGAACCGTAGATCAAGAAAAATAGATTAAAAAAGGTTTATTCGAATGGACGAACACCGTATACGCGTTTACAAAGTCGTTTCTCGAGTAATATCAAAGATATTTGTCTCACTATTTCATTTAATACTTACTTTGAGTATATATAATAATAATAATAATAATAATAATGATAAAAATAAGGTATCTCTACATAATAATGTAACAACCGACAGCTTTGAAAATAACGTTTTTTTTTTTTTTTTTTTTTTTTTATATATATATTTTAAAGTAAAGAGTTTTTGAGAAAAAAAAATATATGTATATTATAATACATATAGCGTTAGCGCTCAAGTGGGTACTTTTCAAAGTTTGGGGTATCGAAAAACGTGCGTACTTACGCTTCGAGTAAACGACAACAAACTTTCGAAATTTTCGAGACGACATAATGCACATTGTTATAATAATAATAAAAAATACATATATATATATATTATAAAACAGAATACGTATTTCGGGTCAACGTTGTTATCCCTTTAATAATGAACGTTTTATAACTCTGTTAGCGTTGTTACGAATATTTTCGTTTAGGCGTGTACTGCACGTATCATTTTATACCACAAAACCGTGTCGTATACACTGGTCGTATTATTATTAAAACAACAGTCACGCGACTGTCCTTCCCGTATATTATCATATACGTTTTAATCACGTTTATCCGATGATAATAATAATAATAATAATAATCATATGCGTATACCCGAAATGTTTATTATACAATGTATATCGTATATTATAATTTTTATTATGTTATATTAAATAAAGTAAACGAAAAATTCGCTATATACGTAATTATATAATAATAATAATAATAATAATAATAATAACCGTATTTTTTTCGTTATTTTTTTTTTTTTTTCATTAGATTGAACGCGTTCCCGGAGATAACAATTATCCGCAATCTCTCCGTAACTCTCCTTCGAGAGATCTGGACCGTTTTATTGGTAAGTACCTACTACCTGTAGCACGTATACGTAAACATAACATAATAATACGAACGGAGCACACACGAACGCACGTTTAAAGCATTTCACTGACTTGAAGATGAAAGGGTTCTTTTTTCTGTTTTTTTTTTCAATATTTATACGCATAGTGGTACCTATATATATATATATATTTTGAAATTGTTCAGGAGACCGTTTTTAACATTCAATAGACGGTAATTTTTTTTTTATACGAACATTTCAGTTTTCCGTATTTTCTTTATTAAAAATTACGATGGGTGTTAAGTTAATGTACGTTTTATAAAAAACGGCATAATAAATTCGAGTTTTAAAAGATTTGTGTTAAGAGCCCTTTCGTCGTACAAGCCAGTGATTTATATTATCCTTAAACAGTATACGACCGCATGATTTGCATGTCCCACTATATATACTAACACTGCACTATATATGCGTATTACTTACATACCGCAAATAACCGTATACCTGGTAGTAACTATATACCACGTATACCCATACTCGGGCATCTGAGAACCGTTGTAGCTTACATACACTGCATGTCCTATACCTATATATAACATTGTAATAGGAAATATAACTAACTAATCATATTCTGACAACGGATTCGTGTAGCAAATACCACCGACCCGGACGTATATTTCCGGTTTTCGATCATCCTGAGGAATCGTATATTAATCCTGTTTAATATCCAAATGTATACTTCCTTTTTTCGCGGTATGCCCTTAAACGTTAAATGACGTGAAAACAATAATAATTTTATCATCTTCTATCGTTGAAACGACCCAATATGTGTATACAATACGAGGTCGAAAAATTAAATAACGAGAATTGCTTTATAAATGATTTATATTTCAATAATATCTATATTATAAAAATATTATTTGTTTTTTTCAACCAAAAACTGTTGAACTTTTGATTACATGTCAGTGACATAGAAATTTATTTTCTCATTTTAAGATTTGTTTCTGAAACTTGTCGTTATGCACTTACTCGGTAATATGGTTTCCTAACATGTTCGTTATAGTTTTATATATCAAACATCTATTTTTGAGTACCAATTCTCGAATTTCAGGGTCTAATCATCGACTTTTTAGTCGAATGGTCGTCGTGATCTTTAATCGCTTGTGCTAATGAAAAATACGTGCATGAGATAGATTAGCATGAAATTGTTTCAAAAGTTCATGGGATTCTGCTAATTTTTTGATAGTTTTAACAAAAATTTTAGATTGACTGTCATTCGAAAGATCAATTTTTCATGATGAACGATCATCAATTAAAACAAGTCAAACACGTTTGATGATAACATTGAAAGTTTTAAGGGGATTTAAACACAAAGAATTACATATGAATTTCAAAAATATTCTACATTGGCTAAGTTTGTTAACACTCCGCATAACTCAAATTTTAATATTTAATTTTCCGACCTCGTATAATTGTTCATGGTAAATTACGTGTATACTCTATAATAATAAACTAATTTATGAAATAAAAGGTTAGTCCCATCTTAAAATCAATTTCATATTCTTCAAATAACGATAAAAAAAACTCCAAGGAGGAGGCCATCCCCTTTAAATCTACCTAGACTATACTTCAGATGTTAGACTCTGAGAAATATATTGATTTGTACGAAAAATAGCTTTATGACTGACAACAATTCGGATACTTTCATTGGATAGATTTTTAAAATGTAAAAATATTTGAATTCATCACTATCAGAGTTGTGTATCGATCAGAGCACATTTTTATATTAAAAATAATTATTTAATAATCCACAATTAAAAATAATCGAATTTTTAAAATTTAAAAATCGATTTTTCTCATAAAACATTATTAAAATAGAAAAAGTGCTCGTTTTGAGTAGTTGTTAATGATTTCAAAACTATTTTCAAAATTTAAGTAAGAGCACTAAAAAGTAATAAAATTGTTTTTAGGCACTGAGGTCGTTTTGTTGTAAAATTCATGGGGGCTTGCAAGAGCTTTAAAAGTTGGTTGTCCTAAGTATTTGAAGTAACAAACAACATAAAATAACATTTTTATTTTTCAACTTAAACCGTTTATAAAAAGTCCATAACTTTAAATAAGCAAATCAAACCGAGGGAATAACGAAAATAGGTACTTAGTCAATTGATTTAAGTATATGAATTATTAAACTAACGTTACCTAGCCTAAGACAATCATTCCTATGACATCTATAGCTCCATTATATTATTTACGGAAATTACCTTAATATAGTCTGTACACTATTATAGTCGTACTAACAAAAACAACAACAATGAACAGAAATAAGACAAATATATTACGAGAACAATTAATGTACTTTTAATGAGTCTCAAAATTCTTGGTTTTCTGCGTAATATTCATCATCTGAATTCTGATATAAGGGTGTCTATCGTTATTATATGAACTTCATCAGCAGATCATACCTGTTGAAAAATTTAGACAATATGCGATGAGCAAAAAGGAGAGGATTGTGGAAGAAAACTTTCATGCTACCGTTTAATTCATGCATATTCTAATTGTTATCAGTATATTTTAAACAAAAACTACAGATAGCATATAACTAGATACCCGTTTCCCGCGTATATTATATTATATTAAACTATGAATTTTGCCTACCATAGGTATGTAAGTTTACAATCAGATGTCATCAATCCTACCGATAAGGGTTAACAATATATGAGATGCCTATACTTTCAAGTTGAAAAACACGAAATCGGTAGTATTTTTAACGTGTATTAACGCATCTACACCACAAAGCTCAGATTACTCGTAATTAGTTTTTACATGATTATGATCATATAGAGGTCGAGAACTTCTCATAAATACATCTGTAACTTGTCGGGTACCCCTGAATTAGATAGATCTTAAGATCCTGGATTTTTAATAGACTAAAACAATTATTCCCAAGTATATTGTCGTTGCTAAAAGTATCATGTAAGCAATTATAACGTTCTACTTCCTAAAAACTAAGTAAGAATCACATAAAAAAGAAACGCAAAAAACTACTAAACTTAACACAGAAAAATATTTAGAAATAATAAATACATTGAAAATAATTAATAAAATAAAAAATAATTCGTTTTATTATTTCATAATAATTAATACTAGTGGTAGGGTAACCGCACCAATGAATGAACAATACCAATGAATGAACAAATCGTACTTTATATTGAATTATTAAGAAACCCAGTAAACATAAACTGTATATTCATAATATATATAAAAAAAGAAAATTTTTAGATGTTGGTATAGCTAGAATTGCAAGACCATAGGATCGAAATACAATTATATACAATGATAAGTTTTCCCTCCAATTTACAACTGATACTGTTTATATCATTTTTTTTAATTTTTGAAATAAAAACAAAATTTTGTTTAAGCATTATAAGATTTAAATACTGTTTATTAGCAATATTTAAACTTCCAAATTATTCAAAATAGGCTAGAAAATCTGATTTTATAAGTTTTGGGAAGTTTTAATCAATTAATTTATGCGTATTTATGGTGTTCATGCACTGGTTTTAATAAAATGCAATAAACTAATAAATGAACATCTGTTCATTTATTGGATTTTAATTT
>JAIPRL010000158.1:0-130094 GCA_025469235.1 Pemphigus obesinymphae
ATTTTCTCTTATTTTACTTGTTTATTTTTATTTTATTCATCTGTTATATATTAATTAATTAAATTTACTGTACGTTACCATATTATAACTCTAATGCATGTAACCACAAACCATACGCTAAATAAAACCTCTTATAATTTCATTACATTGAATTTACCATATATGCACTGGGATCTTTATAATTTGTTGTAAATTCAGTCACTGTAAATATTATTTTCCTAATTACAACAAAATTACCAAAATCTATTTCATCCATTAATTGTCATTTTACTTCATGTTCTAAAAAAGCATAAAAGTGTTAGGTAAGTACCTACTTACCTGATTATATAAAAAAAAAAATGTTAATATTTAAAATATAATTAGAATAAGATATAATATTAGAACACCATTTGTATTTTACATCATAGTAGAATAGAAATATTACCATCATTAAGGTTCTCAAATTTAATGTAAGTATGGAACTAGCCATTTTGCAATCATTCTCTGATAATTTTATGCTTTAATCTATTAAATATTATTAAAATTGCATAAGCATTAAACATTCAAATTAGCCATTTTTAGATACCTACTTAAGTCAGACAATTAACACTGATTACAATTAAGAATTAATATACCTAGGTACTTTTTTTCACTTGCATAAAAAAAAATTAATTTTCCCTATTTATGGACATATATAAACCCAAGGCCAAAGGTATATAAGTTAAATGAATTGAGTAAATAACTGAATATAACATCTATCTACCTTATAAAATATTGACATTTTACTATTAACAAAAGATTAAAAGATTGATGGCCATAGCTGAGGTACTGGTTATAAGTGCGGACTCCGACCTACCTATCTGTATATACGTATGACTATGACGTGTAACTCTTTTCTTTTTTCTCCTTCACCTTCTCTCCCAACTATTTGGAGTCGGCTACCCTAGTCCTAAACTTCCACTAAACTCTATCTCCTGCATCTTCTTCACTTACCACCATCTTCCTCATATGACAACACATCTCCCCACCTCTTTTTCGGTCTTCCTTTCCCTTTCTTTCCATTAACATACATTTCCTTTACTAATTTTACCGCCTCAGTCTCCTCTCTCTCATTAATACATGCTTCAGCCATCTTAATGTATTTTCCCTCATTTTTTAACTGTCGAAGGTACTCCTATACTACCTACCTCTTATATAAATAGATACTCATTCCTTATTTTACCCTTTCTAGTTAGGTACTCCACTCATCCACCTTAACATTCTCATTTCTACTGCACTCATTCTCTGATCTATCTTCTGACCACTGTCTTGTAAAATTTACCTTTTGACCTAATAAGGATTCTTTTGTCACACAAAACATCTGACGCTTCTCTCCACTTCATTCATCCACACTTAATCCTGTGATTCATATCATCTTCAAAGTAACTATCTTTCTGTACAACGGACCCCAAATATTTGAACTTGTCAACCTCTCCCACTATACCCCCACGCAACATTATTTCATGCCTTTCCTATTCACTCTGTGTTCCCTTTCACCTCTATATATTCTGTTTGACCCCAACTAATCCCAAGTCCTTTTTTTTCAAGAGTTTCTCTCTACTTAAGTCTACTATTCACTTTTTCAAGAGTCTCATCCATCAGCACTACTTATATGATCTGCAAACAGCATGCACCATGGTACTTTACCCTATATATCCTTTATTATTTCATATATTACCAGGCAAAACAAGTACGAGTACATACTCAAAACCGAACCCTGGTGAACTCTCATTCTGACCCTACAATCCTCAGTTTCTCTACACAGACTCCTCACTCTTATACTCTGCCCTTCATACATAATTTCATCAATTATGTTTATATATACCTACACCTTTGGTAATCCTTTCTTCATAAATGCCCGTTTCAAAACATTATATTATTCTATTTTAAACCCAAGAGTAAAATTAATCAATAATACTTACTAAATCAACTGTTTTATGATTTCACAAAAAAAAAAAATAATATTGACAAATATTACCAAAAAACCACACGCACTCAACATAATATTCCAATGTTAATGGGTCTGGTTTCCATTCATTCTATACATAATTTTAATCAACTCATTATGAATGTTTTCATCATATTTTAGAACCTACATAATAAAATATATCTAAATAGCAATTGAAATGCGGATTATTAAGATTTTAATTTTAATTATTAGTGATTTTAGTCATACTATTACGTTACGCGTGATTTAATATAAGATGTTCAAAAACTCAATCTAAACGTAGGTATCCTCATTCCACTATCTAAACGTAAAATTAAATAATTCTGTCATTATTTTATTATTCTTTTATTTTGTGGACGATATAGGTAAATCAAGTTTCTGCGATAGGTTCATGACATGTAATGTAATGTTTATGTAATGTTATGTTATCTCCAATATAAACACCTGTGGTGGATGATCAACAAGCTACAACCACAGATTAAATAATAGATTAAATACAACTACAACCACGTGCTTCTTGTAATACACATTACACACAGATAATCTGTGTGATAGATAACAAACTGTGTTCGTAGTTGCCGCCTTTTATATATTAATAAATTATCCGGTCCTACGTTCATTTCATTCTTCGTTTTCAAATTTCATTTCTCCTTCAATTAAGTAAAATATTCCTAATCTTTTTCCCCTATATTTAAATTCGACCGTTAAACCGGTTTCACATGCGCTACTGGTTATAATAATGTTAAATACCTATGCATATCACAGTTTATTTACGCATGATGTAAACGGGTATGGAAATCCGATGTCATTGTACCAATTTTGATAATTATGATTTATGTATTACCTGTTACTAGAAAAGTAAACTACCAGACAACATGGAAAAACGTCGTTATGATTTGGACGATGAACCATCTTATAATGTTCAAAAACAAGCAACTCCACAGGATGCTAACAGCCACAGAATTCCAATAATTATACATGCGTACCATTGCAGGGATGTAAATTGTCATTTGGTAAGTTTTCAATGTATGAAAATGGTTACATTAAACTATATTAGGTAAAATCTAATTGAAATGTCATGATTTTAATTTATGTGTTACCTGTTCCTAGAAAGAAAAACTTGAGCTTGATTATGATGATTGGTCATCTTCTGGTGTTCACAAAAAAGTAGATCCACAAGAAACTGAAAAAAACTCCATCCATCAATGCATTCAAACAATTGAACATGTGTATCAATGCAGGGACAAAAATTGTCACTTGGTAAGTTGTCAACGTATGAAAAACATTATAGAACATGTTAAACAATGTAAATTAAAATCTAATAAGAACTGTCCATTTTGTAAACAATATATTGCCTTTTGCATTCACCATGCTAAGTATTGTACCGATGCCAAATGTCCAGTGTTATTCTGTTTGAACATAAAAAAGAAAATCAAACAACAAGATCTACAACAGAGTCGCATAGAAACCCAATATTGTTGCACTAATTATGATGATGTTGATTCACGTATTCACAGTTGCAAAAAAGGAAAACAATTGAACATGGAGAAACTTAGTTTTGATTTAGATGAAAAACTATCTTCTGGTGTTCAAAAACAAGTTAACCCAAAAGAAGATAGAAAATTGTCCATCCATCGATGTGTACAAACAATTGAACATGCGTACCTATGCAAGGATACAAATTGTAATTTAGTAAATTGTCAACGTATGAAAAATATCATAGAACATGTTAAACAATGTAAATTAAAATCTAATAATGGGAACTGTCCATTTTGTAAACAATATATTGCCTTTTGCATCCACCATGCTAAGTATTGTAATGATGCCAAATGTCCAGTGTTATTCTGTTTGAATGTTAAAAAGAAGATAAAACAACAAGGTCTACAACAGAGTCACATGGAAACCCAATATTGTTGCACTAATTATGATTCATGTGTTCACAGTTGCAAAAAAATAAAACCAAACAACATAGAGAAACCTGGTTTTGATTTAGATAATGAGTCATCTTCAAGTAATCCACAAGAAGCTGAAAAATTATCCATACAGCAAGAATGCATGGAAATGCTTATACATGTATGTCAATGTTGGAATTTTAATTGTAACTTGGCAGGTTGTCAGCAAATGAAAAAAGTTTTACAACATGTTAAATTATGTAAAGTCAAATCAAATGGAAACTGCTCATTTTGTAAACAATATATTGACCTTTGCACATATCATGCTAAGCGTTGTACCAATGTCAAATGTTCAGTGTTTTTATGTTCAAACATAAAACGCAAAATCAAACAGCAATTTCTACAACAGAAATTACAACAAAAACATGTGGAAACCAGATATTATTCTGATTGCAATGATTTTGATTCATGTACTTACAGTTATAAAAAAGAAAAACCACAAAACATGGAGAAACTGGGTCTTGGTTTGGAAGATGGGTTATATTCTGATAATCAAAAAAAAATGAATTCACAAAAAGCTCAAAAATTGTTCATTCGTCAACGTACAACACTTTTACATGCAAGCCAATGTAGAGATTTAAATTGTTGTTTGGAAAGTTGTCGTCATGTGAAAAGACTTATAAATCATGTTAAATTGTGTAAAGTCAAACCTAAAGGTAACTGTTCAATTTCTAAAGAGTATATTACCATTTGCTTTCACCATGCTAAGTATTGTACTGAAGTCAAGTGTCCAGTATTGTTCTGTCTAAATATGAAACATAAAATCAAACAGCAACATTTACAACAAGAACATATGGAAACTATATATTATTTCACTGATTGTGATGATTTTGATTCATGTGATTATACTTTTAAAAAAGAAGAACTCAAAGAAAACCAACAAAACATGAAGAACCCGGTTTTTGATTTGGATGATGGGTCATCTTCTACTAATCAAAAACAAGCAAATCAACAAGAAGCTAAAAAATTATCCTTCTGTGAACGAATAATAACACTTTTACATGCAAGCCAATGTTGGGATTTAAGTTGTCGTGCAGAAAATTGTGGTCATATGAAAAGAGTTTTAAAACATGTTAAACTGTGTAAAGTCAAGCCTAAGGGTAACTGCTCAATTTATAAAGAATATATTACCACTTGCTTCCACCATGCTAAGTATTGTACTGAAATCAAATGTCCAGTGTTATTCTGTCTGAATATAAAACATAAGATCAAACAGCAAAATCTACAACAAGAAACTATATATCATTGCACTGAATGCAATGATTTTGATTCATGTATTCACAGTTATGGAAAGGAAAACCCACAAAACATGGAGAAATCTAGTCTTAACTTGGATGATGAGCCATCTTCTGATAATCAAAACCAAGTAGATTCACAAGAGGCTAAAAAATTGTCCACGCTTTTACATACATGCCAGTGTTGGGATTTAAATTGTCACTTGGAAAGTTGTTGTCATATGAAAAGAGTTGTAAAACATGTTAAACTATGTAAAGTAAAACCTAAAGATAACTGTACAATTTATAAAGAATATATTACCCTTTGCTTCCACCACGCTGAGAATTGTACTGAAATCAAGTGTCCAGTATTTTTATGTTCGGACATGAAACACAAGATCAAACAGCAACCTCTGAAACAGAGATTAGAACAAGTACAATTATTAAAAAGAAATTTGATCACTAATACAGATTCTCGGGAGATGGACAATGGGGCTCCTGTCTTAAATACATCATATAATATGATTAATCAACAAAATATGACACCGCTCAAAGTTTCAGGAGAGATTTCAAGAAAACAAATGGCCTTTGTCAATAATTTACAAAAAGAAGAAATCACATATCAACATAATATTGTTAATCATGCTGCAAGTGCAAGAAAAGTAGACACTATAATCATAGATGAACAAATGATTCCCAAACCTAACATCACAGATATTAAACCATATGTTCCAACTATTTCCGATAACAACATTTCTATACAAAGTTGTGTATTTAAGCCTGATGAACTTAGACTAGTTTTAATGCCTACTCTTGAAAAATTATACAAACAAGAACCTGAAGTAAATCATTTTAAACAACCTTATAAATTCAATACATTTATTATAAAAAAACCAATAGACTTATCAACAATTAGAGAAAATCTTAATACTGGTCAATATTCTGACCCCTGGGATTATGTTGATGATGTTTGGTTGATGTTTGAAAATGGTTGGAAATATAATAAGAAGTCTACTATTGTATATAAATCATGTACAAAACTTTCAGAAGTTTTTGAACAAGAAATTTACCATGTTATGAAAAGTCTCGGTTTTTGCTGTGGTCGTAAATACACATTCACTCCACAAAATATGCTTTGTTCTAAGCTATTGTGTATTATTCCAAGAGATGCCAGTTATTTTAGTTTTGAACATCAATATAATTACTGTCTTAAATGTTTTAAAGATATATCTGATGATGTTATAATATTGGATGAAAACCTTGCTCAAAAAGGTCAAAAAGTTATAAAAAAGGAACAATTTGTGGCAATGAAAAATGATCATCAAGAATCAGAACCATTTGTAATATGTACTCATTGTAGAAGAAAACTTCATCAAATATGTGTACTTTTTAATGAGAATATCAGTTCACAAGGATATGTTTGTGATAACTGTATGAAAAATCTTGACAAAAAACAAAAATATAATAAATTCAGTGCTAAAAATTTGTCCAAGAATAAATTAGATATGTTTATTGAAACTCGAGTGAATAATTTCCTTAAGAAAAATGAAGCAGGTGCTGGTGAAGTTACTATACGGGTTGTGTCCTGTTCAGATAAAATAGTTAAAGTGAAGCCTAAAATGCGAAGTTATTTTGTTGATAATGGAGATATGGCAGGAGAATTTCCTTATGTAGCAAAATCCATTTATGCCTTTGAAGAAATTGATGGAACTGATGTTTGCTTTTTTGGTATGCATGTTCAGGAATATGGGTCTGAAGCTCCACCACCAAACACAAGAAGAGTTTATATTGCATATTTAGATTCTGTTAAGCTTTTTAGACCAAAAGAGTATAGAACCTTTGTATATCATGAAATATTACTGGGTTATCTTGATTTTGTAAAACGATTAGGATATACTATGGCACATGTTTGGGTTTGCCCTCCATCTAAAGGAGATAATTACATATTCCATTGTCATCCACCTAATCAAAAGATACCAAAATCGACACAATTGCTAGAATGGTATAAGAAAATGCTAAATAAGGGAGTAAATGAACGTATTGTTCTTGACTATAAAGATATATTAACACAAGCTGTTGAAGACAAATTGACTTCAGCAGCAGAATTGCCTTACTTTGAAGGAGATTTTTGGCCAAATGTGTTTGAAGAAATCATTAAACAATTTGAGCAAGAGAAAGAAAAAAAGAGAAAATTAGCTGATGCTGAAGAATCTGTTGAAATGTGTGTAGACGAAATTGGGCCTAGTGGAAAGAAAAATGGGATACAGAATTCCAAAAGGTTAAACATTTTACTTCAAACAAATATTGATCTGTCTGCTAAAATTATTAGCAACATGGAATTACATCGGGAAGTGTTCTTTGTAATTAGATTACATAGTACGCAGTTTGCTGCTACATTTGAAGAAATACAAGATCCTGATCCTTTAATTAAATGTGATTTAATGGACGACAGAAATGCGTTTTTGACCGTGGCTCGAGAAAATTATTATGAGTTCTCATCACTTAGAAGAGCAAAGTTCTCTTCTATGGCAATATTGTACAAACTTCATAATAAAGACAAGTTTTTTTACATGTGTAAGAAATGTCGCTACTACCACTTGTAAAAACTATATACCATATAATTGCATTCTTAGTAATGATTTTGATTTGTATTCTACCCTTTATAATAAATAAGACATACTAAACCTAAACCAAATGCACTTTTAAAATGAACATTTTTAAGCTTAATAATTAATGTGTTGATATTTTTGTTTTTATTGTCTACATCTATTATTGATTGTAAGTATAGAAAAACCATAAAGAATAAAATATTAATTTATTGTGTGTTGTAAATTCATCATTCGATCATGCTGACTTGTATATATTATTTATTTTATTATTCGTTAAAGATGTTCTTCTTACATATTATATATAAAATATCATATTTTAATAAAGTAATATTTGTTATTTTTAACAATTGATTTATAATAATAATATAATAGTGTTATTTCATTTTTACAGTTTTATACACCTAAACATTTCATGGTAAAATTATTATATTAAGAATATTCTTATTTTTCGAAGAATTAATTCGAAAAAATTAACAATTATTCACATATTGTGATTTCTATAGAACTAGCTGATAGTATATCAATAATATGTAATGTTTCTAGTTTAAGAAAAAAATTAATTATATTCCCAAAAACAAATTACATTTTTTATCATTATTCACAAATTATATCTGTATGAAAGCATATTCATCATATATAATATATTTGCTTAATTGTATTCAGATTGGGACTATTTTGACTTACAAAATTCAATATTACATTCCTGTGATCTTTTAAAAGTAGGTATCACTTTACTATTTAAAAAAAAAAATATATTTGTTTCTAACTTTTCATATTTGAATGTATTACTACACCTTGGAATGAATGAAATGTTAGTTTAAAATTCACTTTTTTCTGATTAGTAAATTAAAAAACTGAAATGAGTTTTACTCCAAAATGTTGTCTTCTATCGATTTGATAAATGGTGTTCTAACTTAAATCAGGGGGATTAACCACTGGTTAATTTTTTGTAGACCGGAACTCCAATGGAGTTGTAATTCCTTAGACTTTGGGAGAATGTTTATTAAATTAGGAAAAGAAACATTTTTTGAAAATAACAAAGTAGAGTGGAGTCGCCACCTATAGCCAGTACCCCTGCTATGACCATTCATTTTTATTTAATTTGTAAATGGTGTAATTTTGTAATTTGATAAGTTGTATAGTTATTATTGCACTTTAAGATCCAAGATCCATACACAGTAGATGAAACAACGTGTAATAACAAAGTATCTTGACAACAGTATAAAAATATTTTTCAAAACTCAGGTTATCAATTTTTCATGGTTTTCTTTAGAAAAACAAAAATGTGAATGTCTGTATCTTTTGTTTTATTTATTTCTGTACCACCAAGTAAATTTTATTCAATATAACATGTACATTTAGTTTTTTTTTTAAATGTTACATATTACCATGTTCATTTAGGTGGCTATTAAAGAAACTATTTATATCCATACTAGTAACCATAGACGAATGTTTCCTTCTATGACCATGTCATAACTTTTTTAAACAAATAGTATTATACCTAAGTAGATACCTAATAAATGTAGGTATTCGATTATTTATTTGGATTGTTTATATGTCACCAATAAATAGAAAAAGTGTTACTACTCCAAAAATATTTATATATTCTCCTAAAAGAATACAATCAGCATTAAACATCATTGGCGATGGTGCAAGTTTTGATATTTATATACAATGAAAATCTAATGTAAACAAATAAGAGAAACTTTTATTTTCAATTGAACAAATTATGAAATTAAAAACAAATAGGTAATACTGGCAATTAAATTAATTAATAAGTAAATTATTAATAGGTAGGTTTATAAATAAAATGAGCAATTTTTAAATAATATAAAATATAATGATCAACACTTTGGTAAGTAATCCTTAAGAGATTAACAACTATGCATTAAAATACCTATATAAATAAAATAAACAATATTATGAGATCTAAAGAATAAACAATATCTTTCTGTCTGTATTTTTAATATATATTTGAAAAATTAAATAGGATTGAAAACTTACATTATGTTACCTACACTCATATTAAATTGTTATATTTCAGTGTGTCATTTTATAAGATATAGGTATGTTTTTATTATTCATAGTTATTAATTTCCTAAGGATTATCAGTGTTTATTTTTTTTATATATATTGTTTATTTTATTTATATAGGTATTTTTATACATAGTTATTAATTTCCTAAGGATTATCTACCAATGTGTTATTCTTTTTTATAATATTATTTAAAAATTGCTCATTTTATTTGTAAACCTACCTATTAATAATATAGTTATTAATTAATTTAATTACCAGTTTTACCTATTTGTTTGATTAAAAATAAAACTTTCTCGTTTCAACTACATATACAGAGCCTCTTAAAAACGAGTATAGTGTCCTCTTAATTACCAAAATTGCATTTTTGGAATTGATACTGTTTTTTAATAAAATAATTAAAATACTAATCAAAGTAAATTATAGTAATAATTCTTTTAGATTATTTATTTTGAAAATTAACAAGATAAACTTAAGACAACTGATGATTTTCAATAGTAAAACCATGTCCACGAAAAACAAATAAATCACCTCTTAAAATCATTTTAAAGTTAAAATAAAATTTTATATTAATATTTTAGTTAAAAATAAGTTACTAAAAAAGTTAATGCCATTTAATAAAGTAAAAAATATTAAAAATATAATTAAAATAGCGCTGAACCCTGATAAGATCGTCTCTAATATATCGTCCTTTATATATTTTTAGATTATAGGTGTTTCACCATTTTAAAATGTCATTTTTTTCATACTCATTTTTAATTGTTTCATTTTTCTAGAAAATTGCCTTTATAGAACCTCTCAAAAATGGAAAGTATAGTGTCCTCTTAAATTAGTTGTTTAATAATAAACCTATCTAGAAATAATGAACTAGTTTACTTTTTAAATGGACTTTTCAAAGCTTATATAATAGGTACCTACACATCACTTATATGTTAATACTATAATAGAATAATATTGTAGTTATTCGCATAACTTGTTGAGTTAAGAAGATACACAGTATTTTAGCAGAATTAAAATATGTTTGAGCTCTATAACTACAACTTCACTCTTAGTAATCGCAGAGTTAAAATTTTTATAAAATATGAAAGAAAAGAATATTTACTATGCCGTAACACTTCTTTAGCCATAGTTTTTTAAAATTTTTATATTTCACAATTTTCAATAACAGATTTTAAGCTTTAAAAAATCTTTACGATCAAGCACAGTAAATATCCTCATCTTTATGTTTTACATACATTTTGACTTGCGATTACAAAGAAAAATATTGTAGTTATAGAGCGTGAACATGATTTTTAACAAATAATTATAAAACACAGCAATAAAAATGATACTTATACATGACTATTTCAAAATTACTTTTAAAATATTATTAAATTGTTGAATATTCATAAAAAATTATTAAAATTACCAATAAAAAAAACCCCTTGAAAAATGGGTGTATAGCATCCTCCTAACACTAAATAATGTATAAATGTTACCTAATTTTATTTGTGTAGAATTTAAAAGTTAATTAAATAAAGTTAATCAAGTTTATTTTTACTTACAGTATAATAAACAAATGACAGAATATACCTACAGCTGATTTTGACATATTTATAACCATAGCATTTTGTTTAGGTATTTGACATAATAAATGGGCATTGTAAACAGTGACTTGCAAAAATTAACATAGTTACTAAAACTTAAATCGATAAATAGTAGGTCCTACCTATTTAGTTCTGAACTCAGAATTCAATGCACTTGCATATTTCTTATTTTTAGGAAGCTACATATTAAAATCTAATTAGTCACAAATTTGTTGTATAATCCATCCATACATCTCAAATTCAAAAAAAATTTCTGCATATGTTGTAAGAAATTTGGTATTCAGATTTTTACACATTTTAGTGTACAATCAAAAAAAAAAACTATTTTTAAATAAAGATGTTGAAAAAAATTGTCCAGATACAGATATTTAGTAAAAGTTATTCAGTCGTCCTTGGCAGAATAGTGAATTATTATTACATATATTAAATTTTTAAGCAATGATAAATCATTGCATTAAAAAAAAAAAAAAAAAAAAAAACCTAGTAAGTAAATTTTAGTATTTATATCATAAAAAAAATTTAATAATCTATAACTATGCTATTTGTAAAAGGAAGTTTTACTTTCCACTTGTTGGGAAAACGAAAAAATGACTTCTCGAGTACCTACTAGAATCAATTTGCTATCAAAAAAACTCGTTCCTCAAAAATTCTTGCCTACCCTAAAAAATACATACAAACATTTCAATTTAAGTATTTCTTTTCTAACTTTTGTAAAACAGTTTATACCTGATTTTTTCTAAAACTTTGTTGTGACACATATTATTTTTAATTCAATATAATCAATAAAACTAACTCAATTCTGGTAATAATTTTTCTAGAAAAATATTAATTGGAAACTATAAGAAATTTTGATTTAAAAAAATATAAATTTTGAATTTCGTGCTAAGAGATACAGATCAATTTAATGATTTAATTTATTTGCTATAGAATTAATTTAATCTAATAAAACATTTTTATTAAACCAGATTGATGAAAATATTTTTAGATAATTTGTGTATTAATAGTTTAGGTTTGTATAAGTTTGTTGAAATTTATAGTTATACAATTTTATTTTATTATTTTTTTGCATATCAAATATATATTTTAGATTCTATTTTTGTACAAACATATGATGTAAGGTAAATTTGGAACCAAAAAATAAAAATCACATTGGATCATTTTTTAATGATTTGTCCTGACAATTCTTTCCGTTTTAAATTGGGCATATGAACCATTTTATTCTAATATTATAGAATAAGAGCAAGTAAATAATTGGTAACACAATGTATTCTCTAATTCATTAAAAACCATTATTTAGAATAATAAGCGTTCCATACATTATATAAATATGCCTATCCCTGTCAATTGATTAAAAAATGTTTTCTATATTATAATAAATAATAATATTACGTTGACTATAAAATTAATTTACGATCAGAGAAATATTAAAACTAATTTAATACATTTTATATTCACAAATATAAATTTTCAAAAATACAGATTAAAGATTTTAGATTAATATTACTATTTTCTTAAAATAAAAGAAACTTTTCTATTATAACAATAAAATAATGATCTTTAATCAATTTTAGATTAAATATAACATCATATCCAGTAACATATTCATTACAAGAAAAAAAAACACAAAGATTTATTATTAAAAAAAAATTCTTCTACACTGAATATTGATAGTGATGTGAATAAAATATTCTTAATCAAAATTATAATGCTATTATAATACATCTGCAAAAATAAACTATTTTTATCTGTTTTGGTTAAAAAAAATTCCAGGCTTGAAATAGATGTAGTATAATGCTTTTGTTTTACAGTGAAAACTTTTTGAGTTATCATTATGTACATAAATATATAATATACATCAAGTTAGGTACCACATCAAGCACATCGATTTCAAGGTTTGTAAAGTTATGAAGGAAAATATGATATAAATCGATAACAATCTATTGTTAAATCAATTATTTTTCGGGCAACCTATGACAACAAATAATAAGGGCAGACAAGACGGACGGACATAACTAGGATATAAAGATTCTATACTTTGTATAAAAACCTAAAATAAATTTAATATTATTTAGTTACATATAAATATATTATAAATTAATATTCTTTAAAATATTGGCTTTTAGGTATTTTTTTTTTATATATATATATATATATTATGATATTGTTATATATATATATTACCGTTTATGTTATTAAATTTTAAACATATATAAAAATATTATTTAACTTACTACAGGTAGGTATATAGAAATTATTTTAATCAATAAAATTTATTCAAGAAATAAATCATACAGTATGAAAACATAATCTATGTCATTATATACAACAAAATTAATTATTGGGTTTAGTTCATTTCGTCGTGTAACTGAGCAAGCAGAGCTTTTCGTTTTTCTTCTAAATCATCATCACTCAATTCAGTAGATTTAAAATTTTTCTTGCTTTTAATTTCATCTAAATCAGATTTTTTTAAACTTGAAGACTGCAAAAACAAATAAATCAATAGGATCATTTACAATTAAATATTAATTCATTTAATATTTACCCTAGACCGAGATTGAGCCGGTGGACTTTCAGAGTGTTTCTTTTTCTTAGACTTTTTATTTTTTCGTTTTCGACTTTCACTATCACTCATGAGGTCAGGTGTATCCTCTTTCATTTTTTTTCTATACTTATAGTCAGAATCACTGGAATCCTATTAAGATTATTAATTTCAATTATAAAAATTCTCATATATTTAATACGGCATATTATAATTTATATCACTTGTAACCTTTAATAATAGTATTAAATATTTATTTATTTTATATTCATGGGAAAATCCTCTTTTTACAAGATTATAATAACTATTGAAAATATCTGACATGTACATAAAAATAGGTAGGTATGGTATAAAATATTATTTTATCACAATATTAATAAAATAATTTTATTAATTCCAAAGCCTTAAATTTAAATTTTTTGTGAGGAATTATGGATAGATCGAAGTTCCTTGTGTTTCTACATTGTATATGGAAACCAATATCAGATAATAACTCAGGACAGTTGATAAGGTTGTTCAAAATATCATAAACTAACATAATATCTATTAATTTACATCTTGTACTTACTAAGTTTAGGCGCAAGAAGTTTTCAACAACATTAACAGCATCTTTAGTTATATATATATTACAGACATAAGCAATAATTTCAAAAACTTATATTGGATATTATCATGATCATTTATATATTTTAAATAATTACAATACCAAATGAGTGAGCCGAATTCGAGGTTAGATCTTACTAATAACATATATAGTGTTTTCAAACTTGTCATATTTTTATTGATATAATCTAGCTTTTATATGATATAGTTCAAACAATAAATCATTTTCAAAGTAAACACCCAAGTCTTTAATAAAATTTACTCTATCTATATTAATTTTATATTGAAATATTATTGGACTTTTAATACTTGAAAAGAGAGATAACTTAACATTGATTAATACTTAGAGGAATATTTTGTTGGAAAAACTTATTAAGACCGAATTGTAAAATATTTGTATCATTAACAGATTTAACGTTTAAGTATAATTTTGCATCATCTACAAACAACAAAATATTAATATTGGTATCAAGGACTGATGGAAGATCATTTATGAAAATAAGGAATAGTAATGGTCCTATTCTAGGTGAGAGCCTTGTGGAACACCCGAGATCACCAGATAATTATCAGAGTACTGAAACGAGATTTTTACTGATTTTATACAATTAGTGAGATAGGAATAAAACCAATTTAGAAATTTTCCTCCGAATCTGAACGCTTTTGGAAAAACAGTATAAATGGTATCTACTTGATACCCCTTATCTAAAGATTTTGTTACAAAATTTTGGAATAATAATAGATTTGTTTATATTGGATTTTAGAAAAAAACGTGCTAGTGGCTATAATAGTTATAGTTATATTTTTTTAGAAAGTAAATTTGATAACTTTTTTAATGATAATCGCTTCAAACGCTTTTGGTATAATTGATAATTTAAAGATAGGTTTATAATTCCTAACATTACTTTTATCACCGGACTTAAAGGTAGGTGTAATATAGGATTTTTTCCAAAAATTTGGGAACACCCCGAATGAACAAGTTTGATAATTAAAGAGAGACATGATTTTAAAAATATAGGTGGTAAACCATCTAGTCCCACCCCTATTACTTCACTTAGCGAATCAAATGTTTTCATTATTTCTGTTCCAGAAATAGCACACAAATTTAAATTAAGTTCAAGATAATGTTTTATACACGGTATTTCTTGTTGACCAATAATAATTTTATTATCAGAATACACTGAAGAAAAATAATTCGCAAAAAACTTGGAAGTATTCTCAATATTATCAGCAACAATACCATCCAACACAACTGAGGACGGAATACTTGATTTATTAGACTTAGATTTATAATTAAGATTAATATAGTTTTCAATTTTTAAAATATGATTTGCATGAATATGATGAAATAAATGTTTGCCTTTTTTCCATAAATTCGAAAAATTTAGATAATATGAATAAACATTAATTATTTTGTATGAGCTTCCTTTTTTAATCTAGTTAGGTCTCTGAACTGTACTGTACCAAACAATTTCATGTGGTTTATTATGATTCATTTTTAGTTTTGGGACAAATAAATTAAAAGAATGGTTTAGAATTACGAACAATTTTGAGATTGCTGTATCTAAATTTAAATTATCTATTTAGATTGGAGATTATATCGAGATTAGCTAAAAATCTATTAATGTCTTTAAATTTAAAAACAACGGGGTTTGATTGGTGATTAAGTAAATTAGGTGAATTAACTGGATCAAAAAATTCCAAGGGTAGATGATAAGAATTTACTAGTGAAGTGAGTGAACAGCTGGGAAATATATTATTTAAGTAGGTATCGGAAAAATATAATTCTAAGATATTTAAGGTAGTTACGATATATTATTAAACTGATTTAAACCTAAATAATTTAAATAAGAACTAATTATGATATTTGTTAAATGGATTATTACTTAAATTGTAATGCCCAGAGAGAAGCCAAACAAATTAAAATCACTGATTATAAGGATATTATCTATAGATATATGATATTTTCAACAACCTCACAGTGCTCCAAATCTATATCTGACTGGGTATTTAATTCAATCATCAGACTAGTTTAATTCACACTCGACAGTGTTATAGAAAATACTATAATATAGCAATAATAAAATATAATATTCAAAAACAAATTATATTATTGTTAAATTTATTGAAACAATTTAATATGCAGTGTTGGGTAGAAAATAACTAAGTTACATTACTAATTACAAAATTAAAAGGTAACCAGATTACTTTTTTAATTCAAAATTAACTAGTTACTTTCAACATTTTTAAATATATAATACTTAAATATTTTTATTTAATTTTATTATTATTATTATTAATAAATAATAAAATAAAATGTCGAAAATATCTTTATATTTTTCTGATAATTGTCATAAGAAATATAATGAAATTCAAATGTCATGCCTATTACATAATATAAAATCATACAATTCTTAAAATATCTACTTTTTGCAGGATACGATGGGCAATCATAAATTTTAGATAAATTTTATAGGACTAATTTTATCTTTTTTTTATAAAAATGTAACATTATTTTACAAAGTCACTCACAAATAGCTAACGTAGTTACTCTTATATTACTACAAAAATTAAATAACAAAACTTATTATAACGTTACTCGAATAATTAACTACGTTACAGTAATGAGTAACGTTAGTTACGCTATTACCAAACACTGTCATACTGTCAATATGCAAAAAAATATTAAAATATAATGATTTATATAAAAAAATTAATTAAAATTTTTATTTCCAAAATGTAATTCTCTAATAAACAAAATATATTTCTAAAAGAAATTAATTTTACCTTAAAAAATATGTTTTTTGATAATTAATATTGATTGTAATTTGTATTGCCTATTTATTTTAAAATCCAAGGAAAGTAAGTTGGATCTATTTTTGGATTAGGCACTTAATTTGTCTACATATTCATTAATTTAAAACAGTTTAGGGGTGGAAGACCATCTTCAAGAAAATAAAGGCCACATTTCGCTGCAGGCTGAGTTTTTTTTATAATTAATTAATTAACAATATCTCTAAAACACTTTGATCACCGACAATTATGGAAATATTTATTACATAAATTAAGATATAAGAATTGCACTCAATTCTGTTGCATTTACAAAAAATTACTTTTAAAAGGGGTTTCACTCAAGCTAGTAATATATATACTAATAAGGTAAGTCAGTGGCATATTTAGGAGGAATCTGTCCTTCCCCTTAAACTGTGTTTGTATATAATATATGGCCCGCTCGTACTTTAAGTTATAGGTCAAAAAACATCGAAAATCGCTATTTTTTCAAAATATGTTCTTACTGGTTTAAAATGATCAAAAATGGACTTTTGAAATAAATTTATTCTAATTTTTGTGAAATTCTATAGTTTAATCAGAATGTATATTTGATACTTAATTATCAAGTTATTAATGATAAACCAATAGAAAACAAGATTTTTTTTCAAAATGTGATTATACCTTGTAAAAATTCGTGCTTTTTGAATATTTTTATTCTTAAAACTTGGCTGGACAGACTTAGTTTGAAAATTATGGACTTTTGGAGTTCACGAAATTTACTATTGCGATTGTTGCAAATTAAATCAAAAATATCCCTCGATTTGTTGTGAAATATTAAGTCGAATAGGTCACAGGTCAAAGTCTACTGAAAATATTTATTTGGGTACACGAGCCAAACTATGATTTTTATTAAACTTTGAAAAATCCTAGCTAAGCCACTGTGGGAAGTTAATATATAACCATAATTTCATATATACCTATATCTTATACATTCCTCTAAATAATTGAAGAAATAAAATTAAAATATATTTTAATATTTAAAAGTTGTTTTTATCAAAGCGCACCTAACAACAAGTTAAGAAAAACATGTTGTTTCCATTTACACAATATAGACAAACCATATGCTACTTAGAAATTGAATTATGGCATTTACCTCACAATATACACATATAATTGAAAAAAAAAAACAAACAAAAGCTATTTTACCACAAATTCATTTAGTAGACTACAATACATGTGTGTATAAATAACATTTTTATAAAGTGGATAATGCTTTAGGCAATATTCTATTGTTATAATATTTTAGTGAAAAATATTTCATAAACAGTACCTATTAAAATGATTAAATTATTAATATATTAAATTGACAAGAAAAAACTTTTCTCAACAAGAAAAATATTTTTACTAAAAAATAGTAAAATATAAATAATATAAATACTTCTATTTAAAGAAGAAATTATCTCGTTACAATAAGTTTATGTAAAAATGTAATTTAACTAAAATTTAAATAAATATTAATAGTACAATAGACTTGTGTTATTTTTAGCATTACAAATTATTAAAAAAATAATTTCTGCTTTAATATTGTAATATTTAAGTATTTTAAGTACATTGTTTATGAATACTTATTGAATAATTATAGGAACACACTACACCAGTAGTCTTTAATATTATAATTATACATACAATTATCCATTAATAATGGCAAATACTATAGGTGACAATACTGAAAACTCAATGTTTTAACATTTTAATGTTGTAACAGAATTTCCTCCAAAATCAGTGTGATCACATATACAAATTAGATTATATTATATACTGTACAGAATACAATTGTATAATAAATAAACATGGCTTTAAATTATGTTAGGTATAGGTACTTATATTTTTTTTATTATTATTAGCATAATATAATACCGAATTCTGAAGAGCATCTAGTATTTCACCATTTAAAATTTAGTATCTATTTATTATTTATTTATAGGACGGTAGATGTTAATACAATTATTTAGTACTGAGGTATTATAAATTAGGTAGAAAACTGTCAGATAAATGTTATTCGACCAATATTTGTCTTAATACTAATTAAATATTTGTGATACTTATAATATGGAAAATTTATATGTAAAATTGTGTTTAAAATGTTTAAATCGGGCAAGTACTGATTTTGGAAACGAATCTGTCTCGTATCACAATATACGACTTTCCTGTATTGGCATCTATAGTATTTGGAAACGGCAATATAGGAAATATACAGTTTTTGTTTTTATAAGTAATTTCCCTCAGCGTAAAGGAAAATGTTAATAAATCAGAAAATAATATTACACTAAGCTTGTACAGAATGATTCTTTACTACATTTAGATTAAGAATATCCAGTTTATCAGTTGTGTTCACGTTTATATCCTCCTATAAATATACTGCTGCGACACAATGAGTATATGTAGTGAGCTATATATATAGGTATATTTCTGCCGTTTATCATTTGCAAGTTATATATAGGTGACCATATTCAGAAAATTAAAAACAGAACATTTTTTCCACCCACTCACCTCATGATTATGCATTATTATTCCAATTTTATTATTTCAGTTAAAAATAATGAAAATATATAAATTAAAATAAGAAAAAAAAAAATAAAATTGTAATTTGTAAATGTATTAAAACATATTGAAATTTTCTAATTGTGTAATTTAAAATATTTTTTCTATGAATTATGTTCCTCAATTATTATTTAACATTTATTAACACACAGTTTTATGTTTTATCAATTAAGCCTAACGTCTATATGAATAATAATTTCTGTATTTAATGGTCCGAGACTCCCAGATAAGGCTTTAGATTACTTATCCACTGTTTGTGGTCAAAAATTCTACTCTTGTTTTCTAACTAAATACATAAGTGAGATTTAACTTCAATCTTTAAATGTACTTTAAAAGCTGCAATGCATATTTTAAGTAGCATATTTCATGTTTTTTTTTTTACATAGTTCAATAAAAGACAGAAAGTAAATTTAGCCGCGACACTGTCATCCTTTAAGCCAATATTAATTATACAGATATATTATAATAAACAGAAATATAAGTATTTTTTGAACTTACCAATGACCTTGATCGAGATTTTTTTTTATGTTTTTTATTCTTCTTTGATTTTTTCATTTTAGAATGATGATGATTACAAACTTCTTCTGTATCAACTTGAAACTCCTATAAAATATATTACAATTATAAATGTATTTATTTATATTCTCAACAACTCACTTACATGTTCAAATTTGTGTTTATTTATATAATCAGTACTATACACATCTAAGCATGCATATTTTTTAATTAAATTTCTCTAAAAACATTATATTAAAAAAAAAAATTGTAATACATTATATTATTTTATTATTCTTTAATACATATTTATATTAAACACAGAGTATATCATACAATGTTCAGATTGATTTAAAAAAAAGAGTACTTTTTAAAAATAATAATATACTGTAAGATATCCCCTGTATATAAATATAATATATTATAATAAATTCCATTTAGTTTTAATTAAAACATTGTTACCTTAAATATTTCCTTTAATTTTCTTTGTACATTCTTAAAACAAATCTAGAAGTTAGGAAGGTTTTAAAAAATATTCTTCAATATTCATTTATTATAGTTCAATATTTAGTAGTACCTATAATTTGCTCAATTTTAATATAGAAACAAGTAGAATTAGATCATATTTGAAAACATTTAGAATTAATGTTTCATATTATTTATACTATTAATAAATCTTTTAAAATGTTTTTATTATATATAGGCAATATAAAGATAAAAATGTAGAATACGTATACTAAGAGATAACTTTATTTTTATAAAAACAATAATGGTAGTATGACATTACTTTTAATGGCAAAATTTTTATTTAACTATAACTTATTAGAAAAATTATTTGAGATTACCTTAAAAATACGAAGTCTTTCAGACTCTAATGTTATGGCTTGGAAAGCTTGGTGGTTCTCAATATGTCCACGAACATCATCCCAATTAGATTTATAGTCAACATCCATTTCTTTGAGCAACGATCGGAATGCTGTTTCTAATTTGCGTTGTCTTCTATTTTCTTCTCGTAACCTTTCTTTTTCTCTTCCCTCAGCCTAATAAAAAAATGTACAATAACAATTGGTTAAAAAATGTAATTTAAAATAATTACTTTTTCAACAAATCCATGAAAAGCCAATTTAACATTTCCAGCATCTAAAGTTTCTGATCGTTTATCTAAACAGACTATTCGAGCAAACTCTTCAAATGTAGTATTTACCTAAAAGTATGCAAATTTAATAAAAACAACTCTAAAATAGAATTTATATCAAAACTTACATCAACCATAAATGAGTTTTCTTTGAGTATTTCTTTGATAATTTTTTTTTCTTCGTGAAATCTTGACTTCAAATCTTCCACATAAAATTTAAAGAGATCCAAAGCAGTTGAGCCTAAATATATTAAATTTAAATTTACTATATCTAAAAGATATAAAAATAAAATATTACCAGGTTGGCCAAGGAGAGCAGAAAATCGAATGTCTGTACTTATAATAGGATATAACTCTTTCCATAATGACATTGAGGTTAATTTTCCTTGTTGATGAAGTTCTTCCAAAAACATCTAAAATACATAAATAATAATATTAAATTTATATTAAAAACAAAACTCATTAAATTCATACTCCAAAGTTGTCACGATTTTTGCGTTCTTGTTGTTTTCGTCTTCGTCTTTCTCTTTCTTTATCATGCTCCTCTTCTTTTTCTAATTCACGAATGTGATCTTGAAACACAGTTAATGCATCTTCTTTTTCCATTCCTAAAATTAAAAATTAATTATATACATAATAATAATGATAAAAAGCCATCTAGAAACAGAATCTGGAAATTCATACATCATTCCTTCTGTCCAGACAAGAAGTATATTAGTATTTTTAATTTGAAAACCAAGTTAAATCATTTTATTTAAAAGACAATTCTAAGGTAAGTTCAGTATAATATCATTTTTTTTTTTTCAAAAAAATAGGCAACCATGATAATTTTATTTATTAATTTGATATTTTGTATACATTTATCAAATATTTTGATTATAAAAGGTAGTTTTATTGCAAAAAAATAATTTTACTGTAAAAAAAAAAATTGATAAATGACATTTTAAAAATATCGACTAGAATCGATTTTCTATCAAAAAAGTTATTTACTCCAATGCTCTTACCCGACTCCTACCTAAATGTATACAGACATAAAAAAACCAATACTTTCCTCACATCACTCAAATCTAAAACCAAATTTCAATTTTTTTTTCTACAAATTGTTAGGTGGTCAAAAAGTGAGTTTTTAATTATATTAATATAGAATACTGTAGTAAATATTCAGAATACATTTTAAGTACCTGGCATAAATACTGTTAAACACTTTCTACCTGGAAAATTTTATACAATGGACATATCGGAAACCATGACAACTTTATTCATTATTTTTCTATTTATAAATATATCTTTTATTAATTCTGTAGATCAACCTAATTATCCAATATTATTTCTGAAAACAGATGTGAATTTTTAATTTGTCAAGTTTACTTGAAATTTATTATAGCTATTTTTAATTTAAATTTCTAATCCTCATTCTATCACCTATATAGTGAGTAACCATGACTAGTTTATTTGTATTTTCTAATTTATTTTCCTTTCAAAAGGTTTTTTGCATTACACTTTTAAAAATTATTTAGAAAATCTAAAAATGACCTCTATAAAGTACCAACTTCCTATCAAAAACCTTTATACAACAAAACTTTTATCAATGTAAAACCAATACATTCCTCGCTTCATTTAGAATCTAAAATAATAAACGTGAGAAAGTCGATCTCATGTAAACATAATGATAAATTCAAATCAGTTTTCAGATTACTATTATGATCTGTAAAAATAATGAAATAAAATATATGAAATAAACCAGTTTTAATTTTTCATCAAACCAATCAACCAATCAGTTGTCAAACCTATAGCACTCCACATACTAAACAACAATTGGTTAGTCATTAAGTATCTAACTTAGCTTGGAAATTCAGAATGAAATTTAAAAAACGTTTGTATATTGTGTCTATTGTGATAGTAATCAATACTGATAAGTTATAATACTGTCGTGTAGTTCAGTTTGTAACGATCAGACCACAGATTGTCAAACACTACAATACACGTGACTATTTGGTCTATCGAAACGCTTTTTGACAACAATTTGTTTCGTGTTTAGACTGCTTTACATCTGTTCACATACATGACAAAGTATCGGTTTTTCATTCTAATTCCAGAAGTCTGACCAGATGTGAACTCTAATAACAATTTAAAAACCGTATAGTATATACATTTTTCATTAAGTATTCATGGGAATAATTGAGTCATTTTTTCATTTTCATACTGTTCAATATTATAATAAACTGTTACAAGTTTCTAAAAATGTCAATATTTTTAAGACAAATACCTAATTATGTAAAAACAATTTTTGTAAATGATATCCATCATTTATGTTATGAAGAATTTGATTATTTTTTCAAAATTAAAATTGATATATGCATTGTGACTGATGAAATAGGCATGGATTATTTCAAAATATATCACTGACGTGATATATTTTGTCACCCTCATATGTATAATAGGGTATGTGTAATAACTTTCTATATATTATAAAAAGGATTTCAAACACAAATTATCACGTATGACTCACACAAGCACAAAGTTGTACAACAAAATAATAGAAATTGCATATCATCCGTAGTTTGCCTTTCAAGTTTCACGACAAAAAATACAATATAATATTAATCATTAAAAATGACTTTATTGTTTTTCAAAATATTCTCCATGAAGATCAATACTCTTTTGTATGCATTTGAAACAATTTTCTAAGCACTTTTTCCACTCTAATTGAGATACCTCCAAAACATGTGTTTTGAACACATCAACTACTTTTCTTCAGACATCAGAAAATGTTGACCACACAATTTTTTTTTTTTTTTTTGATGTGAGGGAAAATAAAAAGAAGTCATTGGATGCCAAATGAAGGCTATATGGCGGATAACTCATCAATTAGATGTTTTAGCTAGCAAGATGGGCAGTTGTTTGTGCCGATTTGTAAGAGCTCGCATTGTTGTACTAGAGAATGATCCATCTTCAGTGGTTTTTATCCATATATTTCTCCGGACTTCTTGCAAGCAAATTATTGTATACCATTCAGAATTGACCGCCCTACGTTATTCTAATCATACAGTTGTACATATCTAGTTATGCCGAAAAAACATATAACCATTTGCTTCAAAGAGCTTCGTGCGTGAACGTCTTTTGTTGGATTTAGCTTACCTTAAAAGACCCATACAGCAAATACAACAAATTGCTGTTTACTTTTAGAATCATATGCATAAATACATTATTTTCACGAATCCATGATCACCTGTCACTATCTTATAGACGTTTTTTAAAATGCCATGGTTGTATTTTTGAGTAATTGTCAAATTGTGTGAATTCCAAAGTGAACAAATCTTTTTAACGACCAAACGCAATATTGAACGTACAATAGCGGAACTCATGCCTATTGATACCTCAATTTCACAATAAGTCACATGACGGTCTATATGGTCTTATCATTTCACGTACAGTGTCAATGTTTTCCTGTAAAACCACCATTTTAGACGATCTTCAAGAAATTTATCTTTGAGCAAATGATGACCACGATTAAATTCAGCAAACCAGTGGCCCGATGTGGCGTTTTATCATCAAAAATCAAAACTAGTTGATCGACACACTGTTGATGAATTAATCCAAGTTAAACACCACACTAATAGCACTCGTATCGCAAATTAATACGATAACATATGCTATTAAACATATCAAATATTGTGTTCTAATATTAGATTTGACGTAGTAATCTAGGTATATTAACATCGTAAAACTTAAAATTCAATTAATGTATATGTAACTCTTTAAAATCATGTGGTATGTAAGAAAATACGTCTGTAGATCTTACTAATTTATGTATGATAAATTTAAAAATGATTTCTTTAAGTAGGTACTAATTATAAATAAATTTTCTATCAAATGCTACTTCAAAACTCTTGCACTAAACATATAAGAAAAAAACACATAGTTGTAAAACCAATATATTCCTCGCTTACTCAAAATCTAAAATATATAATATATACTATATAGTATTGTAATTTTAATATCTATACTAACCTAATAACTTTGGGTCATTAACAAAATGTTGATTATTAAGAAGCATTTCTTGAACCTGGTACCAAGTTGTTGTATGATCAACTATTGTCATGGAATCCAATACGGCAGCTAATTGTTTCATATTGCGTTTTTTTTGTATTTTGGCTTCTTCTTTCTCTTTTTTGGCTAAATTAAACATTACATCATCATACACATCACGACGATCTATTTCAGATACATTCCTCCAAATCTAAAATCAAACATATTAAAAATAATTATATTAAAAAAAATATTGTAACAATATATAGTGTATTATAAAAAAGTATATTATTTAAGTAATTTAAACAATATTTAAATTTCTAGTTTTGACACCTTCTATTCCCATTTCAATACAATCTAAGGTTACCTGAATGAGATACATCTCATCTTATACTTAGAAAACATATTAATATTCAAAATTAATATAACTGTAACTCAGTTAATTTTGAGTTTAGAGACATGATTAATTATTCAAAAGAAATAACTTTAAAAAATCAGACTATAAATACACACATTAGTATTTTTTTTAAAAAAATATATATTATTCTGAATAATTGTTCTCATCATTATATTACCGTATTTAAAATAACAAAATAATGAACTTTCCAAATAAAAATTAAGATAAAAATTTATAAACTATTAATACAGAATGTCGTTACTTCAAAAAATAAATTTTTAATGCTAAAATAATCATGTCATAACTAAGCGAAAACTCAGTATCTTTATACTGTAATGCTATAGCATTTATCCTTAGTAAATTTATAATATAGCGTTCTTACTTAGAACAAATACTTTTTTTTATTATTTACAATGTTTTTAATGAACGATAAATGTGTTTTGTTGCCAATTTATATATTTTCAGAGTTTTATTTTTACAATAAATTTCTAAAATTGGTGAGTTACCGCACTTTTGATTAGCAGAGCAGTATTCTATTAATATTTAAAAAAAAATTAATTAATTGAAACAAAAACATTGATCGTTAAATTTTATTTAAACTTTAAAGTAAACATTAAATATAAAAATTTTTTTTTACGTTTTTTAAACTTATAATGTCAATCCCTGGTTAATCAATCAAATTATTTATATGTTGTTAAAACCGTATTTGTAGAAAACTCTAAAATTAATTTATGATCATTCATTAGTGATTAAAATATTGTTTACTTACTTCTAAATGTTCATATCTCTCTTCTAGTTTATAGTATTTTGTCTTGGATGTAACATCTTCGTTTTTCATTAAAAATTTTTCTAGATCTTCCTTTGCCTTTTTAGCTTTTAATCTATGTTCATCTTTTTCATCTTTTTGTTTTTGAGTTTTATAAGCATTAAAAAGCTGTCTTTTTTCATTTAGCTTCTTTACTTGTGGATAAAGTGGATCACGACTAATTATCTTAACAGTTTGATCCCATGATGCATTACTAGGAATATTCTAAAATTAAGGAGAAAAAGAGAGCTCAGTTTTCAAGTTTAAAATTATGTATCATTATTTATTTTCATAATTTGTACCTTTTTCTTTAGAAGTTCTTTAAATGCTTCAATTAACTCTTGTTTATTTTTTAAAATTGGTACATCTTGTGTTTGAGATTTGGATTTGGGTCCCTTCCCAGATACATTATTGACAGGTCTATTTTCATCAGGTACAGCTATAGAAGCCAAAGTAGCCGCCATTGCTTGATCCATAGCTGATCCAGCATCTGAAATTATTACAAATTAATAGAAAATATTTTTCATCCATGTTATAATATACACTCTACGTCTACAACTTTCAATTTATACATAAATACAGCAAGAACATTGTAGATTTTAATAAAAATAACAAAAAGTTATAATATTAATAATTGTGCCAAAAATTAAGAAGACTTAATATACACTTAATTTTTGAAGGGTAAAAGGATATTTAACTAAATTTAAAAAAAGAACTAAAATTAAATAATTGAAAAATGATTAAATATCTAATGAATATAATTTTAAAGTAGTGACGTGTTTGGGGGGGGGGAGAGAGGGATTAAAATTAATAAAGGGCTTTAAATCAAAAAAATACTCATAATACAGTTATATTAAAAAACCATAATCCAAGAACACAAAAACCATTATTTTACAGCACATAAACATACAATATATGCTTTGTTATTATTTTATAATGTGAATTTTAAATTATCAAAATATTGACTGCCAAAATGAATGACACGTAATTAAAAAAAGTGCAAAATGTTAAGATAAAAAGAACTTCATGTCTATAACATGGTAAATATTTTTATCATTCTTAATTTGATAACACAATTAATATTTAAGATATATAACCTATACAAAAATTATGTTAATTCAGTATGTCATACATCAGAGAAAAACAGAATTAGATACTTTCTCTTAGTATTATTTACTTTAAATAAAGTTTTTATCATAATTCCTTTGATAAAATATTCTGAATATTTTTATTTTAGCATTAAAAAAAAACAATTTATAAAAAAAGTTATTTGTGTAGAGGGTGATTAACCAAAAAAAATAGTACAATATTCCATTTAATTTAAATACTTAAGGTTAAAATACACAGTAGTCACTAGACTAATAAATTCGAGTAAATACAGTGGTCATATTTAATCTTCTTTTTCTTCTTTGGCTTCACTTCCAACCATTTAGAATCGGCCAACCAGGTCCTAAACATCTACTAAACTCTATCTCACGCATCATCTTCATTTACCCCAACCCTCCTCATATCAATCACCTTAACATCCCCTTACCTCTTTTTCGGTCATACCCTTTCTATCAACATACATTTTCTTTACTAATCTTACTGCTTAAGTCTCCTCCCTCCATAATACATACCCCAGCCATCTTAAACAATTTTCCCTCATTTTTTAACAATCAAAGCTACTACTTGTAGCTATACTACCTCTTATATACTCATTCTTTATTTTATCCTAACCTTAGCATTCTCATTTCTGCTACGCTCATTCTCTGTTCTATCTTCTTATCTACTAACCAACATTCTGTTTCATACATCATTGCAGATCTCACCACTGTCTTGTAAAATTTACCTTTTAATCTAATAAGTATTCTTTTGTCACACAAAACATCTAAAGCTTCTCTCTAATTCATCCATCGACACTTAATCCTGTTTTATATCATCTTCAAAGCAACTATCTTTTTGTACAACCGACCCTAAATATTTGAACCTCTCCCCACTATATCACCAACCAACATTATTTCTTGCTTTTCCCTATTCTCTGTTCCCTTTCAGCAAAATCATACTTTATATAATATTCTGTTTTACTACAACTAATCCTTAGTTCTTTACTTTCAAGAGCTTCCATCTAATCTTCAAGTCTACCATTCACTTTTTCAAGAATCACCAATCAACAATATATCATCTGCAAACAGCATGTACCATGGTACTCCATTCTGACCATACAATCCTCAGTTTCTATACACAAACTCCTCACTCTTGTACTCATCCCATCACACATATTTTCAATGTTTTCATTCAACTTTGGCAATCCTTTCTTTAAAATCTCTATAGGAAACCTAACATAAGCCTTCTCTAGATCAATGAATATCATACACAATTTCCTTTTCCTTTCTTTGTACTTCTCTATAATCTGTCACAAAATATTAGTTCCATTGTTGATCTCCAAGACATAAACTCAAACTGATTTCTAGCAACAATAGCAACAATTTTACTTCTCACCCTTTTATCAATTATCTTTTCCCAAATTTTCATACTGTGGCTCATAAGTTATATCCCTTTACCCTTAAATATTGGTAGCACACAACTCTTCCCCAATGCTTCTGGAATTATTCCTTCAAATAGTACCTTATTAAAGAATTTTGTCAGATATTCTATATCTAAACTTCCTAATACTTTTTATACTTCTACTAGTACTCCATCCGGTTCTACCGTTTTTTATTTTTCATTTTTCTGACAGTGTTTCACACTTTCTTTTCTCTAATTAAATTCACCAAACCCAAATTCCACAATACTCAATCAGAAATTTTTCATTTAATAATTCCTCAAAATATTTTTTCCATTTCTTTATCACTTCCTTGTCCTTTGTTAACATCCTCTTATCATCATCTTGTATACACCTGAATAACACCATTAAGTCTGTGGATTGTTTTTCTCTTTCTTTAGCCAGCTGGTACACTTCTTTTTCTCCTTTTCTTTATCCCAACATCTCATACAACTCACCATATTTCCCTAATTTAGCTTTATTTACGGCACGTTTTGCTGCTTTAGATAAACTTCTATACTCTAACCAATCCTCCCCATTTCTAGTTTTCTGCCATTTCATAAATTGTGTTTTTTTCTTTTATTTTGCCTACCACCACGTTTGCATATCATCTGGCATACTACATCTACTCTTGCCGACGACTTCCTCAGCAACCTCTGCCATCTTTTAACACATTTCGTTTATATTCACTACCATATTCCTCAACCCTTTCAAAATCACATTTTTTGTAAATACTATCATTTTCACTCTTTAGTTTCTACCACCTAATAATTGGTTTCTTATCTATATTTTTCTTTTTGTGCACTCTCAAATCAGTCATGATAATAGAATAATAGCCAATTTTTAAACATTAAACATGGAAAAAAAACTTTCATATAGCTCAATCATAAATTACTGAAATCAGTGCTAAAATAAATAATATAAAGTTAAAGAAAAATAAAATATTAAGAATCTTTTCCAAATATTTACTCATTGTCATTTTCAATCATTTAAAATAATTTATGAAAATTAAATACTAAGGATATAATTAAACATATTGTCTTACAAGAGAATGGCATGGTTTGGCATATGTCGAATGAGCTCAGTAGCTGAACACCATATCCCCTATATGTCGCATCATTTTGTAATGTATGCTATAAATACATTCATACATGTATTCATACATACTAGATGAGTTTAGGCTGTAGAGATGCTCAGTAACAACAGGTTTTGGTTTGCTCCATTCTCTTATAAAACAAAGTTAGGTATATATAATTTAGTATTTATATAAATAATACAATTGATTTGAAATTTCCTCGAAAGAGTTTTCTTTAATTTATATTAAAAGTTTATTTATTTTAGCTTTAAAATTACTTTTTAGCCATTAATGATTGATCTGCATGAAGTTATTTTTCAGTCTGATATTTGAGAAATAAAGATAACAATTCTTTGTGCCATCCTATTAAAGACAACTAAAATAATAGAATAAAGTATAAACAATTCATTCATACAATGATTAATTTATATAATGAAACATTACCTGAAGAATCCGATCCTCTATCAATTGGAATTTCCATAGATTGCTGTATTAAAGGTGCTTGACTAATGAAAAAAATGTAAACATTTAATATAAATGATAAAATGTCTTTTTACACTACCGCCGGAAAGTTTCTGGACAGGGATATACGGAATAAGTGTATTATGTTTTGTTTCGTTCTAGGACAAGGACCACACAACTGAAATATTGCCTTATATACGGCACAATACTAACCTAACCACGACCCTCTCCTTCTACCGAAGATAACTTAACTTAACCACCCTACACCTGTCTAACCTAATGTTACTAACTTACTAACCTAACTTAACTCAACATCCCCTACTCCTCCCACATGTCTAATCTATCATAACAACCTTATCTTTACTCCAACCCATTAACCTAGGTTTGGTTATGTTAGATCAGGCAGGTGTGGGGAGGTTAATTTAGATTAGATGAGTGAAAGGGAAGGGTTGAGGTTAGGTTAGGATTGTGCTCTATATACGGAAATATTTCATATGTGTGACCCTTGACCTAGAGTAAAGCAAAACATACTATACTTACCCAATATATTCCTGTCCGGAAACTTTCTGATGGTAGTGTAATAAAAAAAGTGTTCATTACCTTATCCCCTGTTCAGAAGCAATTTTCATTTTTAATTCTTCTAAATCAGGCGGTACAGTCCAACTTGATTCTTTTGTATTAATGTTATGATAGTATGTAGCACCAGTATCTGACTTATATTCTTTCCAGGGACATTGGTCTAATAGAAGCTGAAACGATAATATACTTAAAAATGTAATATACGAATCAATTAAAAATAATAACAATGATTAACAAACCTCTGTCTTTGTTTTTAACTCGTCTGGTTTCTCCCAAGAGCTCTGTTTGCTTCCCGAGTTATAATAATATGATCGGCCATCTGGAGCCTTATGTTCAGTCCAGTCACTTGTTGTTTCGTCACTGTAAAATCGCATGCATTAATAAAGAATTAACAAATACTTATTTTACTGCAGAATGAATGTGTATTATTATATTAATATTAAATAAAATTTACAAATATAAACTTAATAATAGTATGAATGTATAATTATTAATTTTATATATTATAAAAAAATTATAATTTATCTAAATTAAAGTAAATTAAACATAACAGATTATTTTGTATACCATGCTTCTCAAATGTTCAAATTAAAACATTGTAACACCACTTACCCAAAACTAATTTAACAACATTCAATCAAATAATAGTTTGATTTATTTAACATATTCTATTTCTAGTAATATAATTATAATAATGTTGAAAATGCAAATTTTTTAAAATGTTATGTTTTATTGTTCAATTATGATAACTCTTACCAATCGCAGTCCTATTCTCTCGGGTGTCACCACCAACCAATCATAGATACTGTACTCTGTAGTACCGACATTCAGCAAAATCAATAGGAATCGTGTATGGCCTAATATCAAAGTTTATCATATTTTAAGTCTAGAATGTTAAGGGCCAGATACCAATATACATGCACATATAAAACGAATATTAACCAGATTCAATATATTTAAAAATTGATTAATTCTATGAATTTTATCAGTTTGAAATTAAATTAATTATCAGGAAAAAAACAAAAATTACTTCATTACATAACTATGCTTATATTATTTATTATAACTTATTTAGTAAATATAAATTAAAATTATTATTCATTTAGGTATAACTATTATGTACTTAATGAAAATTAATTAAATAAATAAATAATTATTAATGAATATGTTTGTGATTAGACATTATTTAACAAAATTTAATTGCATAAACAATACAATAACTCCTAACAAAATATTCAACACAATTATTTACCTTAAACTCCCAAATTAGTTACTTTTTTTTAACACAAAGAATTAAGTGTTTCAAAATAAAAAATAAATACTCTATATAACATTTTATCATATATAATGAAATTCCTAAATATAAGTATAAGTATATATATATAAATAAATACCCAGTTTCTACAAAATAATGTTTTTATTTAACAAATACGTATTTCGAAAACAATGTTCTCATCTTTAGTGTTAAACAAGTACTAGTAGGTTAGGTTAGGACTAGTAGTTGTTTAACACTGAAGATGAGAACATTGTTTTCGAAATACGTATTTGTTAAATAAAAACAAATTATTTTGTAGAAACTGGGTATTTATTTATATATATAAATAATTCTACAAGTAATTCAACACCAAAAATAAGTATAAGTAACTTATATTTTAATAAAATAAATAATGAAAAATGATACTTAATTGTTTTTAAATTATAAATGCAAGCTTACTCAAAATTTTTAATATCTTAATAAATTTATATTTGACAAAATATAAAGACTTGAAAACTATTAAAGTAGATAGGTACATGCAGTATGTTATTCTTAAATAATATATTAATGTATAAACACAAATTATGGATAAGTGTATAATATAATAAATATATTTATACTAAAGTTAACTTACGTTGAAGATTGTGAAATGGATTTAGCAAAAGATACAGGAGCTCCAACAATTTCTCCTAAAAGTGAACAGATACAAATTTTAATATATAGGAATACCTACTAATAATAATAAAATAAAATAATTGATATTATTATATGAGATGTATAATCTACAAACATTATTTGGACTTAACAATAATAATGCATTTGAATGTCATCATTCATGATATTATAATTTGTAACTTTGTGAAAATTACTTTTAAATAATAATTGTATAACAGTAATTTGTAATTTGTATTACATAACATTACATTTATAAAAAAATTGAATGTGCTTAGATTTTTTTTTAATAGAAATTTATATTAAATTAATTTTCCAATATAGTATATAATTTCTAAGTATTTGAAAATATACAAATTAAAAATTAAATATTGAACAAATAGTTTATTATTTATTAACATTTAAGGTTAAGGAGAATACCTATAATAGTTCAGGTTACTAAAATATTATTTCTTGTTCCCTTATCATTAAACTTTAAATGCCAGTAAATAATAAACTATTCAATTAAATTACAGACAAAATAACATATACATAGTTATCAAAATATATGCAAACCTTTCATACAAATAATATTATAGAGTTAAGAGTGAATGACTGTACTCGTGGTCTATGAATGACACAGAACCGAGTCTGGCTCACAGGACATCACTCCTGAACCTCTAGTTCTATTAAATAGTTTATAAGTACTCCATAAACATTTAATTTTATCATTCAATTTGTTTTAACAATCCAAAACATACCGTTGTCCTATCTTGCGTAAGTAGACACTGAGACAGGGCATGGTGTAATCAGGTCAGGAATGATTTTTTATAAAATTATAATAACTTGCCTGATGGTCAGACAACATATTTGATGCGTGTGGTCAAATTTATTTTAATTTTAAGCTTATTATCATTATTATTATAATTAAACACAATCTTTTATAAATAATTCAAACAATACTAAAACAAATTGAAATTGAAAGCAGTCTAAAATTGTCTATACTCCCACAAATATGTGTGTAGCTATATATTAGTTTCAGTTTTGCATATAAGCATGGCTTAAAAACATTATTCATAATGTTTAAAACAGACAAATGTGCTTAAATGTAATCAATAAACAAAAAACACAAAATAAAATATTTGAAATATTACTAAACAAAATATGTATTAAAACAATAACAATTAAATGTAACAGTAACATTAAAAATAAAACATTTTTCGTTATAAAATATAGATGGCAAATTTAATTTTAATTCTATTAAATATTCATAAAAATTATAAAAGTATAGAGTATATATATATTGTTATTTTTAATAAGTTTATTTTCATATAATCGCAGAATATAATAAATATTTAATAAAATAGTATGTGTTTATTTATATGTTTGTGTTAGTTTCCGTGTTTTAATCGTCTCAACACAAAAACTGATTATCAGCATCAATGCAGACCACCATAATATACTCGTATATTTAGGTACATAATTAAATAAAATTCCAGTTTCACATTTGTCATTTTATTGTACTTCGTAGGATCATATCAAAGAATAGAGCTTTGGTGAAAATTTTTCACAAACTATTATTATATTGTACAAATGGTATTTTTTTATTATTTTATAATTAAGCTGTTAGTAGTTTAAACTCTTAAGTATTCTGAATTTAAACAAATTTACATATAATTTTTACAAAATTTAGTCTTCTTCTTCTTCTCCTCCTTTGTCTCAACAATTTCACCCTAGTCCTAAATGTCCACTTAACTCAATCTTCTGTATCCTCTACTCACACCAGCCTCTTCATAACACTCTTTATCACATTCAACCATCTATTTTGATCTTCCTCTTCCTTTATTTTGTTCTGCATACAAAATACAGACTATTATATATATATATAGTGTGAGACTAATTCTTATTTTTTGTAACTAGAAAATTAACTTATATTCAAGTATATGATTTTTATTTTTTAATGATATACTGTGCAGTAATATTTAGTAATTACCAGTAAACTACGAATTATTGTCTATATATCAAACACTAACTAAACAAAATTTAACAACAAAAACCGTTAAATGTTAAATAACATTTAAACATTAAAAACATAGACAAAATTCACACGATTAAATCGCTACAGGGTGCATTATGAGGACATCCGTAGCTAGTAGCCTTTACTTGCATAATATAGAAATTAATGATGTTTTTTCAATTTATGAAAATGCAATATTTTCAAACACAACTTATTATAAATTGTATAGATTATACAATTATGCATTCGTACACATGCATATACTCCGCTCACGTTAAGAGTATATCTTGTTGAGTCGGCAGCAACTGTTTTCCATCCCACTACCTTGCCATAGACAAAATCGTAGTGTCATATAAGTATTTTGCATTATTTGGGGTAATGCTGTATAATACAAACCTGAACAAGTCTTTATCCACCGCTGGAGTACATACACATGCGTGGAATGTAGTATGTACCAATATACATTATTATTTATTAATTTTTACTAAAATTAATATTTTTAATCAACACTTTTAAATTAAAAAATTTAATTGGTAATAATTGAATTTTAGCTTCCCACACACACAATTTATAAATTTTTTTTTTTTTTTGAAACCTAAGTAAAATTGTATTTTAAACGATGGTGTTATTCGTTTTAACAAAACTTGGTTTCGAAGTAATGGCTATTTGAAGTTTGCAATTTCACACTTACTCAGTTGGCCGTACAAAACGCTCAGCGTGATTTTTAAAATATTTTTTTTTTATAAAATATGTATTTCTTCTTACTACTTTGGTGTTTTTATATTTTTTCTGTTGCACTTTATATAGAAATTATAGAGATTTGAAATTTACAAATTTACATGTAGGTACACACAATCTACCGTGCGGAGCGCTCAGCGGGACGTGATGAAAGTAGTCGGCTAGTCTTGGTATTGTGCAATATTTCACTCGAAACGTATTTAATTCGAGTATATTCCTAGTTTACATGACACCTTTTTTTTCTAAATTTTTTTTTGTACCTATGTAATTTTTGACAAAAAAAAATATTATGAAGTCAGAATTTCTAGGTCGGACTTAGTTTTGAAGTTATGACACTTTAAATTTCTACGTTTTAGCAGTATTAGGTATGTTAAATAACCTATTTCACACATCGTATTTATAACACCCAAAAATTATTTATTTGTCTCTGTTACTTATCCAATGTGGTGTTTCATAACAAATCATTGGGGATATTTTCAATTAAAGCGAAGCGGAGCGACATTCGAGAGCATAGCTAGCGAATGGAGTCGGCCACAGCAAGTAAAGTAAACGTGAAATTGCAAACTTCAAATCGCCACAATTTCAAAATTAAGTTTTTTCACCAAAAACGAATAACACCATCGTTTAAAACACACAATTTTACATAGGTTTCAAAAAAAAAAAAAAAAATTATAAATCGCGTGATAATTAAACTCCAATTGTTCCATTAAATCAATTAATACCTAGTAAAATCCATCAATATGTGTATATATATATATATATGCATAATTATACAACCTATAAAATATAAAATAGGTCACAAATTAAAATATTACATATTTTTTTCATAAAATAAAAATAAATTTCATCAACTCCTATGCTATGTAGATTAAAGTAGCTACGGATGCACCCCTAGCACAAACAAAGACTATTCAATCGCGCAACTCTTTTCAGGACATTTATTGAACCGGACGGTCGTTTGTGTTTGATATGCTTATTCGAGTCTTCCTAGTCTAAAGCCTACTATAATACCTAATCAATATAATAATTTAGAATGAAAATACCTAATATAACATCAAAATAAACAATTTTAATTTTACTAATGTATGTTTAGCATTCATAATATAATCCTTATGCACCTATTAATGAGAAAGTACATACAGGGCTCAAGGAGTAAGCGATATAAGCACAAGTCTAGGCTGGCATTTTTTTGATTATCAACTTTATAAAAGGTCATACTTTTTCACATTTATAAACATGTGAGGGGGCAGCAAACTCGAGTGTGCCTAGGTGTGTTTAAACGCTTAAACCAGGCCTGAGTACATATTAATATGAAAACCAAGATCATAAAATGCATCGTTTGGGCAAATGAGATTACAAATATTATTTAAATCCAAACAAACAGATTGTAATCACTATAGATATAAACAAATTTTATAATCATGTAAGTACTAATGTTGTGTAGATGATATTTACCTGGCATGTTCATGTTGAACGGTGGCATGAACGGTGGCGGCATACCTGGCGGTCCAATGCCCATAGGTGCTGCAGCCATAAATCCGGGTGGTATGGCGCCTGGTGTAAAACCCATTTGAGACGTCGGAGGGAATGCCGGTGGCGGTAGCATTGGAGGTGCTACTCGGGTATTCAGAGGCGCTCCGGAGTTCGGAGAATCCTAAAAAACACATAGTCGTATATGAAGGATATTAATCTTATAAACAGCATATTATGATACACAATTGGGCACTCACCATCGAGAATTCTACGATTTCCAATGATACATCAATACGATAGCTAGTGTTCGAGCCTTAGACAACGGTGTCAAGTCGAAGTGTCAAGCGGACGGCATAGTATTGACAGTACCGGATTTACTTAACAACAAAAATAACCGAGTTAAACATAAAACAATAATATGAGATTATATGATACACATTAGACAACAAATTCAATTTTGATCGTGGGCTCCGCCGCTTCGGATAAGTTTTTTGTTATGTTGTTGGCGATCACGTGAATGAAGTTAGTAACGTATGGTGGATACAGGCGACGAAAACCCGTGGTAGCCGGTTCTCCGCTATCGCGCGCCCAGGCTCGTTTGCAGGCTGTTCCCGGATTTTATTTTCAAAGATGTTCAACAACACAGCATCGATTATGTTTATATGCTATAACCGTGGTTATAGTACAAACCGTAAAAATTTGACCATGTTTTGTTACCGCCTTTTTATAAATAATCGTATTGTGTAAAAAATAAAAAATGTACATCTACCCCAAATAAAGTAAAAATTAATATTTAATTTATTATTCGTACATTCCACACTGTTATGTTAGTTAATTCCACGCAGCTTTTTAATTTCACTACCTAACCTATTTACACATTATAAAGGTGTATCTATGTACACAAGTACCTATGTAAGTATATTATAAAACCCACAACATATACAAAACTATTTTGACATAAATATAATAAATAACTGCGCGTGTAAATGGAATAATTATAAAATATAATGTGTAATGACGTACTTAGGTATTATCTATTTAATAATAGATGTTTGGATATTTGTATATATATATAGGTACCTAAATTGCTAAAATATTATTATTAGGTAGGTATCTATGTAAAATGTTTTCATCCCATGTATTATATTATAAAGGTAACTTAAATTTATAATATTAATTCGCACGTATACGAAACCACTGAAAAATTACATAAAAATGGCAAAACACGATATTGTCAAAATTGGTTATTATTTCTTCATAATTCCAAAAATAATCTTGAAATTTACACTCAGCATGTAATTTAGCACCATATTGACGTTATAAAATATTCGGAAATATTTTCCAAATTGTCGGGTATTTATAGCAATTATTCTATATTATATCTATATATTATTCTATATTGAAAATATTTTGAAAATTAATAATTAACACATTTTTTGTAGTAATTTAAAGTTTTTTGACAAAATTCAGTGAAAATAACATTTTAATTCTAAAAAATAAAAATAAATTGATCTCAAAACTTGAAATGTTTAAAAAATAGATATGTATTTTACAATTATACACGTATGTATACGTTATTTTTTAAAAATGTTTTTACTGTTATAGTTATATTAGGTATATACAATATACATATTGTGCTAAAAATTGTTTTATCGAAATGAATGATTTATAATTGTTTTCAAATCCAATATAATCCATCAAACAGTATCCTATTTACTATCCGACAAACGAAATACTTACATCCACCCTCTTCTAACTGGATTTTGTATACGTTATAATATGATGCTGACTCCTTTATACTTAAAAAATATTCTTATACGATTAAAATTATACTACTATTATATAGGAGGTACCTATACTTAAGTACTTATATCAACATTTTGCAACTAATTTGTAACGCAATTTTCAGAATTTAGAACTCGATTATTTAACTGCAATCATAATGTTAGTTATATAAAATTGTGGGTCAATATTACTTAGTCCCCAATTTTATCTTTGACCAACTCAATGACTTATATAATTAATGACTATTAAATATAGAATAATAAATATATTAATACTTTTAAATACATTGAAATTATTTGGTAATATTATCAACAGTATTTGCCATTTGGACTGTATATTTTATATAGATATTTGCCTGAATATGGTAAACCAATTAGTAATTACCTACTATATTTAATATTATATTAATTATATTTATATAATATACATATAGGTAGTATAATAATAGTATGATTATATTAATATATTACCTATTATATGAAAGAGATTTAAATATTTTAAAGGTATTAGGTACCTAATAAGACTATAATATATAAGCATATAATATTTTTGGGTGAACATTTACAATTGTAAATATATATTATTTTTATTCGTTTAAAAAATCATGTAAAATATACTTTTTAAATATGCCCATCTGGTATATATTGTACCTATATATATTGTACCTATAATCTATATATCAATATATAATCAGTGTTGGGTACAAGTAGTAACGTAAACAATTGTTAATTGTGGGGAGACAATGCAAAACGTAGGTACTATTTACATTTTTGTCAAAATTGAGATATACATTGAACCATATGTTTAAAAAAGTGGTGGATCGATTGGCGTTATCAGATTGAGTCATAACGCACTATTTCTTATGGAAAATACAATTTTAAAATGCTTAATTTGTGTAAAAACGTACTATTACACATTATAAATTTTATCAAAACGAAATATTTGCTATAAATTTTGTATTGAAAATGAAAATAAATTAGTCAAAACGTACTAATTACATCCGTAATTTCTAAAATTACTATTTACAGCCCGACGCAAAATGTACTATTTCCTATGTAAATATAGTATAGAAAGTAGTGTAATGGTATAAAACGTACTATTTCCAAAAGTAATACTATCTTATATTTTGTATTTATTGTTATGATTTATTAAATTATACAGTTTACATTTATGTATAATGTGTTTTTATTTTCATATTAACATAATGCCAATACAAATTATAAAAAAAATAATTTCTATCACTGATATATTATTATTAGTTAGGTATTCCCGTCAAAACTAGGTGATACCTTGATTTCAGATGAAATCATCTCTATTGATTATAGGTACCTATAAAGGTAATTTCAATATTCCTAAAGTTAAAACCTTTATTTAATTTTTAATTGAAAATAAAGTTGTAGATACTAAGTAAGGATATACTATATTTTTATAGGTTAGGTACCTACTATTTTCTTAATAATTTTTTCTCGTTATGAATATTTTAACTATAAAAGTATTGAGTCATTAAATTAAAATATGGAAACGTATTTATCTTAAATATTTATAGTAGAAGTATAAAGTATTAAATGGAATGTTTTACAAAAATTTTAATCAAAACGTACTATTTTCATTGATCAAAGCAAAATGTACTATTTTTTGCAAATTGTACGTTTTGATCAAATTCAATATTTTAAAAACTAAATAAAACTTTCAAAAATAAATATAAAAATACTTTTGCCTACTAAAATTAGTTTAATAAATTTTAAATTATTTTTATAAATTTTTATGATACTCATATTTCAAATATTCAATGCACAGCAGAAAATGAGCTCTCCTGAAAAATACTAAAAACACTAAATACACCGTAAGATCAACGATGATAAACACACAGATAAATTTGGAAATATAATCTATAGTACCTAATTGGTATAATGTATACTGCAGTGGCGCCGAACTTCTGAAAATGGACTCAGGCCAAATGAAAATACAACGGCCCCAAGCCACCCCAGCGGCCACAAGCCTACTCTGTCCGCCTGCGAACCCCCCCCCCCACCCACCAGAATTTAATTTCTGTAGATATTAGCATGCAACTGAGATAGAGAAGTCTCTGAACTATGAACTAGGTACCTAAATAAATAAGTATTAATATATATCTCATTTTCATCAAGTAACCAAGTATAGTTTATTATGTTGATTAAAATATTGCAAAGACATCCAGCCTCTGATCGGCCCCTTTAAAAATGTGGTCAGGCCGTGGCCTGATCTAAACATAGGACTCGGCGCCACTGGTATACTGTATACTTATAGATAGGTACTTATAGATCATAATCGTATGTCACGAAATAGTAGATTCAGGGAACCCATCAGCTGCGGTGACCTTAAAATTTGATTGAAACTAGTTATATACAAAAATGGAACATTGCAGTTTTCTACTTTTCTGTTAAACATTTTTGAATTCTGATTTTTGTAAATTTATGTAGATTTTAATATGCATATTTGAAGGTATTTTTCATAATTTTCCTGTCCTTACTTTACGAAATAGAGGTATCAATTTTTGATTTCTAAATGGCAACTACTATTTATATATATATATATATATATATATATATTTATACTAGTGATGCACAAAACAAGACCAAAACCAAAACCATGGCAGACTTGGTCGTGTTAATTTAATCTTGATATTGGTCTTGGTCTTGGTCTTGCAAATTCTTGCAGTCTTGTTTTTTTTTAACCAAATTTATAAATAAGAATAAATAATTGATTTATACGTATACAAGAGTGGATACAGGGGAGGATATAGAGGTTATTGTTCCCCCCTCCATTCACGATAAAATTGGAGTAAACATTAACAGCATGCACAGACTAGTTCGGGCACCATCCTGTAAATTCCCGTTTCGGTCATAGCAAATAGTTCCTGCTGGGCACTATCTAGACCTTCTCGGTAGCTTCCCAAAACAGTCCAATCAACTTATTACTATTCAGCTCATAATTGGCAGCTCCCGGGACCAACATATTATGAGCTGAAAAATAACAAATTGATTAGATCTACTTATAATCGCCTTTTTAGGCAAAACTGGCTGTGGAAGAAGATAGGGGCATTAGTGTCCATAGGATCGGACTCGGACTAATGTGCGTAGTCAGTGTCTAGTGTTAGTGTCCGTCAGTTTATTATACATACTAAAAGTCACTTTTTTGGTATTTTTCAAAGAAGGCTATGCCCCTCCCCTATATATGGACACCATATAAAAGGGGGTTAGACAAAGTCGCTAGGCGCTAGGTCAATTTCCCTTTGAGTTATGAGTAATACAAAATTCGATTTTGGACTACCCAAAAATGAGACTTAATATATTGTATATTTTAGTGTACAACACACCGGTTCAAGCTCGTTCTGGATGTTATTGAATGCGCTGCGGCGATTCAAAAAGTTTTCCTTCATTATAATCGTGTCTATAATCGTTACCATTATTCGAGCATTTATGTACTTAGAATTCCGAATACGTTTGTACCGCTGGAGTATAGATCATTCGGTTAAGCGTAAATTAAAAAATTGTTAAGTAATCAATAAACAGAGGTTCGAATCCAGTCACCGGAATTAAGAATTGTTGCAAAATTTACAGCAAAAATTCAAAACACGGTCCGGGAAGGTAATCCAATAATTGGATTGAAGAATACAATAAAAACAATATGTTAGCTTGCAAGATTTTTTTTATTAATTGAATGATTTGGAACCCATTTGGACCGAAATAGATTGATTTAAGACCCATATGGACTGAAATAAACGGGTTCAGACCGAAACAAACCGAATTGAGAATGAGGTCCATGGGACAGTCGAAGATCGTGCATCAAGCTTTCCCGTGGCGGCCTCTGGATCGCCTAGGACCGTAACTCGAACCAAAAGGGTAGTTCCCATTTCGGCCGAAGGTTCGGTTAGGAAAACGGCATTAAAAAAAAATTTTTTTTTTTGCTTATTAAGCGGGCTACACACTGTCTGATTTGGTCGGTCCCACGGTCAGGTCAGGTGTAATATCATGTTTGTCTGCACGTCGTAAAGAATCCTTAGGCTCCATGTCCTTATCACGCATACGCGCAGACCATAGATAATAAATAAATCTATATTATCCACAAACTAAGATTATATTATATTATATATCTAGTGATGGGCAAATTCGGTCTTGGTCTTGGTCTTGCATTTTTGCAAGACCAAGACCAAGATTTTACTATTTCATAGCAAGACTGAAAAAAAAATGTATGCAACACCAAGACCGAGACCAAAACTTATAATGCAAGACCAAGACCAAGACCAAGACTTGACTTGCAAGTCTTGCTTTTAAATAAAATAAAAATTAATGAATTAAATACGTTATTTATTACATTTTTTTCTTGGTATACATTATTTATAATTCCACACCAAATCTACATATTTCTCGTAATGCAATCATCAATATCCTATTGTAATATTTTCGGAAATGATTATCGTTTATCGAATATATGGGTAAACAGATATTCTACTATTTCTTGAAAGTTCGGTGTTATCGAAAACAGTCAACTACACAGATTACCTACCTAATTATTTTTTGTGAACGGAGGGGGGAATTACCCACATTACTCCCTGTATCCCCCCTTTTGTACGTATAAATAAATTATTTATTCTTATTTATAACTTTGGTAAAAAAAAAAAATCAAGGCTGTAAGAATTTTGCAAGACCAAGACCAAGACCAAGATTCATTCAACAAGACCAAGACCAAGACCAAGACTAACTTCTACTGAGTCAACAAGACCAAGACCAAGACCGAGACTGGTCTTGTTTTGTCCATCACTAGGCGTATGTACCTATATAAGGTGCAGTTGATCGGGTACAGGTTTGGAATGACAGAACCACCGGATCGCAGTTATTCAGTCAGTTTGCAAAAGTTTCAAATGTATATGAAAAAAAAAATAAAAAAAAAATAACAATAATATCGACGGTCCAGCGCACAGAAAGTGCAGGCAAGTGATATTTACCGAATTGTTCGATACAAGCGATTATATGATTAATTGTCGAAAAATCGAAAAATGACCTTTTCGAAGTATAAGTACCGCCGACTCGATAAAAAAATATTCGTTACCGGTAAATGGACACGGTGTTACCGATTGAAGTCGTCTGCTGTGTCGAAAATTTGCAGCTTTTAGTGATGCGAATTATGATTGTCGAGCAATGTCTATGATTTTTTTTCACGCATAAAATTTCATATATATATATATATAGTATAATAATATTATTTGCACGCATAAGTACGCGCATCTATCGAAATCGTATTAGTAGGTCATCGACGAACACTATATAATGATAATTGATAATAATATACATTTACAATGGCCGGAAAACGACGAAAATAGCAAAAACGGACACACACACACACACACATATATATATATATATATATATATATATAGGTTGGTATACCCAAGGCCGTATTTAGATTTCATTTTCGGAGTGGATCCAAAATATATTTTATAATTTCGGTACAATATAATATTGAATTCGTGTGCTGTTCGTCATAATATATCGGTTTTATGGATTTTGAAAACGTAATATATTTGAATTTATCAACAGATTAACATTATCCTAATTTAATGTTTTTACATTTTTCAATTTTTATATATATGGTATATATAGGCGAATCCAACATTTTAATATGTATTACGGTGGACTAATATTTAACGATTTTCAATTTGATAAAACTATTTTAAGGAATAAATATTAAAATGTAAAAAAATAGTCTTCTTCTGGAGTTTTCCAACCTATACGCGGTTTTCAAAATATTTACGGTCTCCGAACAACACAATCGATACGATGGACGAAAATATGTTTTTTTTTGTCTGTCTATAAAACTCGTCACAGAAGACCGCCTTAAAAACGATATTTAACTATAGTTAGGTATACGTACATTTTTTTAAACAAAATTGTGATTACTTATTTTTGGCAAGTTCAAAAGTTCATGATTTTAAAAAAAGAACTCGAAGGGGGTCCGGACCCCATGGAACCACTCTCACCATACGGCCTTAAGTGCCTATACATTGAGTATATAGGGGAAACCTGGGCAAGATCGGGGACACGTGGAAAGATACAAAGTTATATTATCTCAAAAATCAGTGAACTTGACATTTTTTCCTTGCACGATTTTTGTTATTTCGGTACAACTGATATAATTTTTTTCATATCAAAAATAACAAATTTTGATAAAAAGAAAACGCGGGTTAAAAAAACCGATATGCCGATATATAACTCTTTGCCCAAGTTTGGTAACCGATATAAAAGTACCTATATAGGTACATCATTTATTATGTTTTATGAAACATGTAAATATTAATTAAAATAGAAGCTGATGTACCTGTAGGAATCCCTCCAAAATTTTAGGACAATATGCAATAATCAAATTTTAACATACTTTACAATTTATTATAATATATTAATTATATATTATTATTTATTATTCTACGATAATAGCTTTCCTTTTAAAATTTTAATAATAGTCATATGGTGATAAGACGGAAAATCGTTTTGGGATACAATGGGATGTCCCACCTTATCCGCCATGTTTGGTTATTGATAAGACAAAAAAACATAATCCGGCTGATCACGAAAACACGCCTATTGATATGGGTTTTGTTTTTAAATATTTATATATAATATGTAGATACGTACTACCTAATTCATGTTTTTTTTTTAATGTATTAATTTACTTTTAGTAAAATCTAAAAGTCATTAGATGGGTATTATATATATTAAACTGTTTTATATTACCTAATCTCAGTATCTAAAATATTCTGATATTCGTACTACACATTTACTACATGTGCGATATGCCATTAATAAAAAAATTTTCATCATGAACATTATAATATGTACACTGAACCAAATATCATTGATAAAATTAACAATATGCAATAATCAAATTTTGACAAACGAATATTTGTTAAAATAATACAATTTTTATTATTTTAATGTATATATTATTAAATTAATAAAAAATGCGTTTGTAATAATAAATTCATTTTGTAAATTTCACAAAATATATAAGTTATAATTTAATAAAAATAATTTGTAAAAGTAATACAGATTTTATTATTATAATAAAATATGTTATTAAATTGAAAAAAAATATTACGTTTAAATTTACTATCTTGATTAACAAATGGGTGTTTTGTTCTACGACGAAGAAGAAAGAAAGAAACACAAAATATTTATAATTTAATTAACAAAATATTTGTTAATTCAAATAAATTTGTATTCAATTGGACAGTTTTACCCAAGACATTGATAAAAGATATTATTAAATCAATAATGCGTTTTGTTATTTTACTGTTAAATTAACAAATATTTTATTTCTAAATCAACAAACATTATATTTGACGTGTATTAACAACCATATTATTAAATTAATCTATATTTTTATTGAAATTACAAATATATTTGGTTCAGTGTAAAAATGTAGAAAGGCCTAATTCGCATTGTCGGAAATCGAGGTAGACTTAAGGGGGCTTAACCCCTCTCTAAAAATTCGGCTATCCCCCTCAACAAAAGATTTGAAAAATGTTTATATTTAAATGTATATATGGATACTTTTGTTAAGAGACATAAGAACATTTGGTTTGGTAAAAAAAATTCTGGTTTTCATAAACCCATATTTATGTTTTTATATTTTATCTATTACCTATTTATGTTTTGATTTATCGATTAAACATCAAATGTTAATGAATCTGTTTGTATGGAAGAACACGGACACTCCGAATCTGAAAATAATTCTGTGTCCATTATCGATGTGACAAACTGCACTGATTTAGGGGACTTAAATTCAGGATCTATCCAGTCTGTATTAAAGGTGGTAACTATAATAAAAATAAATATAAGTATACGTATGACTAAATGACTTATCAGTAAAACTGTATTTCCAATATTATGTGATAAAAATAAATATAAAAAGTCTCCCTACAGTATAAAACCTATTTAGAAGGCGAAAAATCTAATGAAAAATAAACAAGTACCTGAAATATACGTATAATATACAAGTATCTACCTACCTAACAAAAAAGCATACACTCAACCAAATATATTTGTGATTCAATAAAAATATAGATCAATAATATGGTTGTTAATATACTTCCAATAAAATGTTTGTTGATTTAGAAATAAAATATTTGTTAATTTAACAGTAAAATAACAAAACGTATTATTGATTTAACAATATCTTTTATCAATGTCTTAGGTAAAATTGTCCAAATGAATAAAAATTCATTTCAATTAACGAATATTTTGGTAATACAATTATAAATATTTTGTGTTCATTTCTTTCTTTCTTCTTCGTAGAACAAACGCCCATTTGTTAATCAAAATAGTCAATTTAAACAGAATATTTTTTTTCAATTTAATAACATATTTTATTATAATAACAAAATCTGTATTAATTTTACAAATCAGTTTTATTAAATTATAACTTATATATTTTGTGACATTTAAAAATGAATTTGTTATTTATTTTATTTTTTTTATTAAATTAAACAAATTAAATTGTTATATACAGGAAGTATTATAATATGTAATGTTAAATTATACTATAAATTGTAATTTGTATTATGTTATACGTTAATATATTGAAGTTGAGAAACGTTAATATTGAACGCAGCGAGAAAAATCTATTTAGTTGGTAATTATATATAAAGCCATTGCTCTTGGCCCCCAATAATTCAACCATATTTCCGCCAATGCTAATTTGATTAACACAGTTGCTAATTTCGTACTACATACAATTTTAGGGGCTGCCCAGTCTTTAATTTTTAACAATAAATTTTTTAAAGTTGGTGAGACAAAACATTTATTTTATGGTAACTTATTATGGTTTTTAATTTTCGATACAATTTCCAAAGTCATTATAGGTTAAACATTTATTTTATGTCTGTTTTACTTTTTAGAGTTTATAAATTTATTTCATTTTTACTTTTTAGTAAATAAATAAATAAACGTTGAATGTTTTATTTCTAATATAGAACAGAATTTGTCAATATAAAGAATTGGTGATCTTATAAATAATATAATTCCTTACCTGTGGCGAACAGAAACCCGGTATTTACTCTGCAAAACACCGAAGATGAGAGTTCACAGAGCTACAGGAACGTAGAGGAAATAATATAAAGTTACAATTACCAAAAAAAAAAAAAAAACACTTTTTCTTCGATAAAATATAATGACGATGGCGCGTCGGCATAGAGTTTGAACGTATAGAATGCTTAAAGTCTTCCAGAATGTCGAAAGTCCGTGATTATTACACTGAACCAAATATATCTGTGATTTCAATAAAAATATAGATTAATTTAATAGTAGGTATGGTTGTTAATATACGTCCAATAAAATGTTTGTTGATTTAGAAATAAAATATTTGTTAATTTAACAGTAAAATAACAAAACGTATTATTGATTTAATAATATCTTTTATCAATGTCTTGGGTAAAATCGTCCAATTGTATACAAATTTATTTCAATTAACAAATATTTTGTTAATTCAATTATAAATATTTTGTGTTTCTTTCTTTCTTCTTCGTAGTAGAACAAAACACCCATTTGTTAATCAAAATAGTCAATTTAAACAGAATATATTTTTCAATTTAATAACATATTTTATTATAATAATAAAATTCTGTATTAATTTTGCAAATTATTTTTATTAAATTGTAACTTATATATTTTGTGAAATTTACAAAATGGATTTGTTATTGTAAACACGTTTTTTTATTAGTTTAACAATATATACATTAAAATAATAAAAATTGTATTATTTCAACAAATATTTGTTTGTTAAAATTTGATTATTGCGTGTTGTTAATTATATCAATGATATTTGGTTCAGTATATATAATAATGCACATAAAGATTGACATTTGAAGACTGAGCAACAATGCCGCAATGGGCCTTCGTGGAAGGTCGTTTTATGCAATTTTTTTTTAGTGATTTAATCGTCTGTATCATGTAATTTTTTTTTTATTAATAACAATATTATAATTTTGAGTATAGAAGTACAATTTATTATGTTATTATTGTATAATTTATGTTATCATTTTTTCTAATGTAAATGTTACATTGATATGACATTATTATATCATATAGTATACTTCGTATACATATACCTAATAATGAATATAGTGTGACGCAATGTAAGATTTGTGGATATCATTAAATAGGTACATCTCATGCCTTCATAACGATATGTGGGATAACAAGATTAAAAAGAGGAAAAAAATGGCATACATATAATATTGAATATGAGAGATAAATAGTTTTACAATAAAGTATAATTAATAAATGAATGAATTTATTTTATATTATATATATCATATATTATATATTTATAAATATATGAATTTTTTCAACAACTATTGAAGTACTGCAGTATTAAAAGGTTAACTAACAGTTTGTTAAAATGGGTCGATAAACGTCAGCAAAGATCGCAAAGTCCGATTTCGCGGGTCTGGGGGTGATAAGAAGAAGGCGCGGGAATACGATATCAAGCGATAATGAATGGAGAGGGCACGGTTTTCTTCCGTGTGAATACATATTAGAATGAACATAGTCAGCGCGGTGTTCAATGGTTGGGGGAGGGGGACTTAAAAATAAATAAGTAGGTAATCAGTAAACACAAAATTAGGTATGAAAGAATAAAAAAGGTGCTTTATTTTCAGTGTTATATAATAGAATGCTGTTAAAAATATAGGTATATCATAATGTATATATAGTGACGTATTTGCGGAGAGAGAGTACGGAGCGGTACTGAAAAAGAACCAACAATTATTGTACACTTTTTTTTAAACAAAAATAATTGGAAATAAAGTTTGATGACTTCAAAATTAATAATAATGAATATAATAACCATAAATTTTAGATGCTGAGCGATGAGCTTTTCCCCGCAGAAAAAAAGTTGAAAACATATATAATATATAACATTGATAATATGAAACTTAAAAAAAAAATAGAATTATATTGGCAATTGGGGGGGGGCTTCAGCCCCCTTAGACACCTCTCTGATTACGCCCCTGAACACTGGACATTGGTATTGAATACACGGTTAATTAATTAATTAGATATTTATTTTTATAACGAATCAAACTATAAAAAAAAAAAAATAAATGATCATGATTTGATGACGAATCAATCGAGAGTACGATAATTAATCGATGATATTGTGACGATTAATCGATAAAATTGTAAAATTGAAGCATCCAATACAATCGGCTAAAAAGCTAAAAAAAAAAAAAAAAAACTACCGCACAACACTGATGATACAATTATACAATGAATATAAAGGACCATAACAAGATACAATTATATATTTATAAATATATATGAGGTGCCGTTGTTATACAATTATAGAATATAACACGCTACAATGAAATATAGTAGGTTACGAATTGCAATACAATACGATGAAATTATATAATTGTAATATATTATTATAAATTCAAATACTGCTCGTCGTAATAGAAAATGTAAGATTTATATTAATTTCGAACACTGTTGTGTTAAGCGGTATCGATATATTTTGAATACAGTAACGTGCCGCCGTGATAACCTGAACACTGAACAGTAAACGTCCATAATAAAGATTCAACCCAAAATTATAATTACTTTAACTGGGTTGGGTTAAATTGGGGTTTTTTCCCCATAAAACCCGAATAAGCCAAATATATTACCCTGGGTTTTTTTAAGAAAATTCTCTGGATGGGTTTAAATGGGTTTTATTTTTCCATTTAAACCCACTAAAAATGGATTTTAATGGGCTGGTTTTTTTTTTTTTTTAAAACCCACTTCGATCCAATAAAAATGTTATTTTTTCCCCATATTACGTACACTGTATGTTTTGAAAAGATTTAATAATATTTTTGTTTTACTTTTATAATTTATTATAAAAGGTTTTTTTGAAAAAAGCCAACTGGGTTGGGTTAAATTGGGTTTTTTCCCCATAAAACCCGAAAAAGCCCAATATTACCCGGAGTTTTTTTTTAAGAAAATTATTTGGGCGGGTTTTAATGAGTTTTATTTTAAAGAACCCACTTCGACCCCACGAAAATGTTATTTTTTCTCCATATTACATACACGGTATTTTTTTAAAAGGATTTAATAACATTTTTGTGTTACTTTTATAATTTATTACTCATGAGCAACCAGTCCTGGCCTAGGCCATTAACATATTAGTGTAATTTAATTATATTATACTATACAATAATAATATAATTTGTATTGACTTTGGTGCCTATATTAATGATAATACCTATATATAATATTATTATTAATATTTCTATAGTCGTATTATTATTTTAGTTCATATTGAATTTTTGAATTTTTCTAAATGGGAACTTTAATATTTACTATTCGGTGAAACAAATTCAATATATTTTATTTAATCATAATAAAATGTTGAAATTTTTCCGAGTTGGTGTATTGGGTTTTTTCAAACCAATAACCCTAGGATTGTATATATTATGTATGTAAGTATAGTGATGGGCTATCGAGAAAACAACCTGTCAACAGGGCCGTAGCAAGACCCAATAGCGCCCCTGGCAATGAACAGAATTTGCACCCCCCCTCCTCAATCACTGTCATTCCTATGAAATATTTGTGGTAGAGTAATAAGAAAAACAAGGGCTTTTCACAAATTTGTCGATTGAACTGTCTAAATAATGCGAAATTCTCTATTGCGCTCTAGTGCGATCCATCGTGGAGTTTGGTTCCATCATATGGGATCTAATGACTTCATTGGAGGGAGATCAAATTGAGAGGGTGCAGCGCAAATTTTTAAACTTTGCAGCGTTTAAATTAAAAATTGAGCATCCTCCTCATAATTATGCTACTGTTTCTGATCAACTCAAACTATGCTCCCTTTCTGATAGACGAGTACTAGCTGGTTCATCCCTGCTCCTTAACCTCATCAATGGTTCAATTGATTGTCCTTTTTTGTTAGAACTGGTAAATTTTAAAGTTCTCTCTCGAACAACACGCATATCTGTTCCCTTTGCCATTCCTTTCCATTCTACTGCCTACGGCCGTAATAATCCCTTACATCGAATTATGCGTAATGCCAATGTTGATCCCTTTTTCCTCACTCAAAATTTTTTCTAATATTAAATCTTATCTAGCAAATTAATTAATTAATTTTAATTCTTCTCAAATCTGTAGCAATATCATGTTTTGTTTAAGATTGATATGTTAATAATTAATTTGTTGTTACTCTGTTATTACTTTGTTATTTCTTGTATGATTCTTTTATTGAATGTTCTATTAGTTAGTTCTAGATTTCATTTGTGTAAATGTTTTTAATTTGTAAAAATTGCCTGTTTAGGTGTTAATTGATAATAAATAAATAAATAAATAAATAAATAAATAAATATACATCCAGGACAAGACAGAGTAGTCAGAGTTGTCACTCTACGAACATCGGGTGGAACAGAACTAACAAGACCAGTTGTGAAGATCTGTATCTGTCCACTGCCAGACTTAAATTGAAGCCAGCAGCTTCAAGGTGGCCAGGATGTACAGAATCATGGTATGCGTTGGCCACACTGCTGGCCACCACGGGGCTTGTCATCGCAACAGTATTGTTATCAATTATCAAATTATATTTTGCATTAGTATGTATTATTTTTTGTTTTTTTATAATATTGTGTTCAGTTTCTGTCTAGTCATTGCAGCTACAGTTCCTAGGCTCAATTTATGTATTATGTTAACCTAAATGTTTTAAATTATCGTTCTAGTCGTGCAATATAAGCACATTTCGTTGTGTTTTCAGTACAGGCAGGTGCCTTACTCAAATGTTTTGAATTGTATTATTACTAATCATTATAAATCTATTTTATTATACTCGTGCGCATCGTGCGGGATGGCTTATTAGTATTTAGTACTATTACTGTTCTTTAATAAATTTATATATTATAATCATTATATATGTCTAGAGGGACATATATTTATTATACACACTCACAATAAAACTATATTATTATATTAAATATTCAACATTGTTATATGTATCATACAGTCCACTTAATTCGGCATTTCAGCGTGAGTAAATCAAACCAATAGAGATAAGACCTTGCGCCCGAATAATATTAATTTAAATATTCAAAAGTTTGCTTAATTTCAAGTAAAAATATTTAATTAACTAGAAACTATGTTTGTAATGTTCTCGATAGGTACAATACCTCAAGAAAGTGTGAAGAATCTATTATTGTTTTAAACTTTATTGTTATTTGTTAGAGTACGCATTTCGACGTGCTAATGATTTTAGAATCGACTATTTAAGTGAAAAATACATATTTTGTAAAATATATTTTTGAATGTTTTTTGAATTGTAAAAACAATATAGTTTTACATTTTTACATGGCTGCAAAATAGATCACTGACGTGTGCGCAGATGCATATAATAGCTTCCTGTATAATATTGACATGGATGATATAATTAATAGTATTTTTTTTTTTTACGAATAAAGTGGGTAACGTGAAAGTGAAAGACTAAAACTTATTATAAAATTATAAATTTATTGTTTCACGAGTACATATATTATAATAATACGAATAGGTATATAACACTTTATAGGTAGACACATATAGGCAATAGAGTATTTACGATTTACGCATGGGGAGAGGGGGGGGGTATCAGGAAAAAACGGAGCATTCGAGTTACATATCAAAAAAAAAAACGACCTAATTGCATGCGGCGTTTAAGATGGGTCTGTCCGAATTGCATCCAGTACCTATTTAAAATGGGTCTATCTAACTAACTAAAAAATTAACTATGTAACATTTTCATTTCCACTTTAACAAACTTATTAGGACTGTCGGTAAAAAAATAATCACTGGTGTGGTTAAAAATGTTTTGATGTGATGTTTATTATCTTGCATTATTTCCGTAAAGAAGTCAACAATTTTAGCTTAGTTAACTAATGTAATGTCAACTAACGTAACGGAACGTCAGCTGATTTTTACAGAATTACTATATACCTTGATAATTGTAGATAGCGTCCTTACAGATGTTCACACATCAAAGATTAATCTTTAGTTAACTTTTTAACTCAACTATGGTTATATTTTTATCATTATTATTAACCAACTTTGTTAGTTTAAATTTGTATAATATTAACTTTAGTTTTTACAGTTAATTTTTTATAACGAAAGATTATCTTGATGAAATGGTATTATTTTAAAGATTTTAATTCTCATTTGTACAATGGAAAATATAAATTATGAACCTTTTAAAAAAAGTTAAGATTTTGTTGTTAACTATTAAGTTTTTATTGGAGGTTTTTGGGATAATTAAATTTAACTAATTTTAGTTAATTTTAGATTCCGAGAAAAGCGAGGAATACTCGTATATTAGTTTTACAATGATGTGTTTTATTTTTATTTTTATTTTTTTTGTCCATACACGAAAATTCTATAAGGAATGCTTGAAATATTTTATACATCCCCATTATCTAGTAGAAAATTTTATCTAGTTGGTACTTTGAAGAGATCATTTTTAAATGTTTCCAGTAGTTTTTACCGCGCAAGACAAAACTAAAAAAAATCCATAAAAATAGTAAAAATCTGTTTTTGTCAAAATCTATTTTGGTTATTTTATAGTGCTTTCATAAATAATGTTCCTAGAGACCTAAAAGGTTGATCAAAGATGTATATTAATACAAAATCAATGAAAACATTTTTATCGTTCCAATTTCGAACTATTTATAACCAATTTTGAAATTTTGAAATATTTAAGCCAGGAAAGAGTTAATTTTAGATCTTAAGACCAGAAAATCAAATATAAGGTAAATTGTACGTTTTTCTAGAGTTTATTCTTACACTAGATATACTCAGGGCGAAGAAATTTTTTTTTTGAGGAGGGGGCGTATGTGTCTCGAAAATACTGACAAAATATATGTTTAAACTGTAAATAAGCAAAAAAATAAAGGTTATCAACTTTCTGTTTTTGTCGACTGAAACCTTCAAATTACCGACTGATGTTTTAGTTGAGGGGGGGATGACTCGCCATCCCAATACCCCTGTCGGAATGACCCTGAGTACCCGTATTTTTGTTAGGCTTTCAGCTTTAAATCATTGCATGAAGAAATAAAATATTTTACTCTATTTAATCACATTGACTTGTACATACTTGCGCCGCGTACGGACATTAGGGAATCACAGTGGTGGCCCGTGTAATATACACACTAACGTTAGTTTACTTATCACACAACCACAATACTAACCCGTACTTTTTCAAAAATTGCCTATGCGGATATGCATAATCCTTTAAAACTGTCGTGTGTACAAAGAGCCTTAGGAGGCTACAACCGCTACAACCACGTTTGTTGTCTATTTATGAGGACGTAGCAAAAAAACAAAAGGCTCGGTTAACAGCATAGATGATAATCTTGTCTATACATGTTTTTGTAATAGGTCAATTTATTATAATATTATAAATTATGAAGTTGTGATACACATACTGAATTCAAATTTCGTATTTTATCAGTTGGTTAGACGAAGACGAATTTTCATGGGACTGAACCTTTGCGAGATGAGGAGAATTAAAAAAGGATCAGCTAGAGAAATTTTTAAGAAATTGTAATTAAATATATATGGATTGTCTGCCCTACCAAAATGACGTCACTGTTTCATGTTTGTTATATTGATACACATTTTTAAATAATTAGCTTGCCAGTTGCCTATACAATCTAAAATGTATATATAAACCAGAACTAACAAGTATCTACACCTTGTTTTTCCAGTTTATTACCTTATATGGTTATTTTGTAATATCGATTTTATAGGATTTTTTTTCTATAATTATTAACTAATATACCCAATTTATAATTAATTATTTAAATTAAGTAAAAGAGATATTGCACTGTAAAAAAAAAAAAACTAGTCCAAACATATACCTATACTCATTATAATATGAAAATGTATAGGTATATTTATTACCAATAAAATATACAAATGAATCATGTCTATATATTATATATAATAAATATATGTATATTCTAATAACCTTAAAATGTATAATAGTTAATTAGTATTTTTAATTGTATAAATAAGTCTTTATCTTTAAAATGGTAGGTGTATAAATTTCTAATTCATACGACTTATAAGTTTATTCTAAAAATAAGCTTACATATACATAAATATATATATATATATATTAAACTACAATGACATGTTTTCATTTTGATATTGGCCTATTGCATAAACTTAGCAGAGATACACTTTTCATCGATTAAAACAAACAAATTAAATTTACATGATTTTTCTATGTCTTAGTAGGTGCGAATACAAGAGAGGGCATAAGAGCAATAGCCCCCCTAACATTTTTAAAAAAACTGGTGAAAATTAATTTTTTTGAATTTGAATTTTGAGATTTTGTGAGGAAATTTAATTTTTCCTTATTTCTTGCTGCACGACACATCATTATTTGGTATCCCAATGAATGATGAAGGACATTATCACAATTAAATATTGATACATTTGGACGATTTTGGTTAGAAAACGTTGGTCATTTATTTGAAATTTTCGTTTCATATATGAATTTTATGGGAAATTTCACGCTTAATCATTTGGTGGTATATATTCAATATAAACAATTTAAATCTTAAAAATATAGTATTATATAATAAGTAGGTAAATTTAGGTTTGAATGGAATGTTAAAATATCAAATTAGGTTAACAGATATTATTTAATTTAATATTGTCTGTCTTCGGTTCCAATTATCATGAGTCATGACATAGCTGCCATCATCTATTTCCTTCTTATCTATGCAATCATATTAATAGCCATAATACAAAAATGATAAAATTGTGTCTTATACCATACTATAAATTAGATTCTATAAAAAAAATTTAGTATACGCAGTAACCACCCCAACCCTCTCGAGAGCACTGGCACCAGTAGTTAGGGATTACACAGAGGCTAAAATATATACTTTTTCGTATTGCACACTTTAGGATTTTATCACCCTCCCCCTTCAGCGGCCTTATTTTAGTCATTGATTGGATGGGGGTTAAGTTTTAATCAGCTCATCAGAAAATCAAAATCAAAAGTATTCATTTATGTTATAAAAACTTATATTCATAATAAATAGGTTGTTTTAGTTATGTGCTTAAAATGATTTTGAGTTATTACATATTTAACACATAGATAGGCTATTTATGCAATTATAAAAATGGCAATTGTATTGAGATGCAAATGTAAATTTAAATACAAGTTTATAAGCGAGCGGTTTTTTTTCTGTTGATAAAAGTACCTTATTTATCATCTATGAAATATAGGGTAGCCTGTATAATAGCTGTTAACGTGTTACTTGACACTTGTTGGTATTTTAGATTTTACTGATGTTACATCTTGGAATTTTTTTAAAAATATATTTGAATAAAATAATTTAATAAAAAAATTTTAAATTAAAAACAAATACCATAATATAGAGAATAGAACCACTACACACTTTTTAATTTCATACTACACACCTAACATTTCGTATTACACAAAGTATGTCGTACTGCACACAATTTTAGTCCCTGAGATTATACGCAAGACCCCAATTTTTTTTTTCTGATATTTTAAATGAACGTTAGACGACTCGAACTTTATGTTTAGTGTGTGCACACACAACTGTTACAATATAAAAATTGATTTATCCATGATAATCAAACACAAAAATATTTTGTGTGTGTAATTTAGTCGGTCTGAGAAAAAATTGTCCCGATAAAAAAAAAGTACCGGTAAAAAAAATCCTAAACACAATAATTGGTAAAAAAAAAATAATCAATACTTAGTTTTAATAAAAGTATGCAATTTCATAATATTTAAAAACGTTTTAAAACGTTAATTATAAAAAATATATTTATGTGGGTATATTCATGATCGATCATGCCGAGCGACCAGGCCGTGCAGCAAATGATACTAGGATAGTTACCAAATCAACAATGTCCCTCGAGTGTACACGGGAGATTAACAAGGTGACCAAATATTTCGCACAATGACGAAATATTGAAATTAAGATTAATTAACTTAAACCCTTCATTTGGGTTATCAAATTAATTAATTTTTATTTGAATACCTAATACACGTACAGACAATAAGATAACATAAAATAACAGCGTCAGTTTACAAGTATTTAAGGTTTAAAGTAAAAATATTTTAAGTTTTAAAATATTAAGAAAAATGGATAAGTCCGAAAGGAAATATTTAACACGGCCAAACACACTATCAGTGTCATTATGGACTAAAAATTAATATTACATCTAAATTAGATTATAATAATTAAAATGAATTATTATTAATTATTATTTTATTATTATAATTCTTACAGTTGGACTTTATTTCTCCTTATAAGTAGGTAATCTTAATGGTAAGTATAATATAGCAATATACATTTTTATATTTTAACATTGAATATGTTTTAGGTTTAGAAAAAAAAAAAAGGTTATCATGACAATTTTATTTGTTAATTTGTTACTTTCCCTGCATTTATAAAATATTTCCGTTGTAAAAGATAAATCGAAAAATAACCTCTCTAAAATACCCATTAGAACCAATTTGCTTTCAAAAATTCAAGAATCCTTCTACTCGAAAAAATGTATATATAGACATAAAATCACGTCATTATAAATAATTAATATATTCCTAGCTTTGCTCAGAATCTAAAAATGTATATTTTAGATTTAAAAAATTCTTTATTCGACCTGAACCTATAGATGGTCAATTCAAAAAAAAGTCAGTCAGTAGAATCATTTTTCTCGTTGGATAAAAAATAATTTTAGTGATGTAGTGAAATGTCTGGTCACCACAAGAAATCGTACAATATCAATAATAATAGGTGAATAGTAATGATGATTCTGTCACACCATCTCTATAAGGAGTAACCAATTATCGGAATAATATTGTTTTCTATATTATATCGGAGTTATCGTCTGCCTGCTGTATAATATTATAATAATGACGATAATATAGTATAATAGAAGAAATGGCCGTTTCGTTTCGTAGATATTTTGTTTTGCTATTATGTATATGCGATGGCTAGAGAATCACAATGGGTCGAACAACGTGGAAAAAAATATCGCTGGTAACTCTCATTGTAAGACTATTATATTATTATTATTATTGCACGGTCGGGTATATACAGTTAGGATCAATAAAAAAAAATGAACGCATGAAAAAAAATTGGACGATAAATCACATGAGACATTTAAATTTGAACATTAATATATACGTGCATAAATCATAATACATAATAAAAGATAGGCGTGTTAATGAAAAATATTAACTCAAAAGGCATATGATGAAAAATTAATAGATGGTTAGGTAGCGAAAAAAAAATTAACTCGTTTAGTTAAAATGGAAAAGAAAAATATTGACTTAGAATGAGAACATTTGAATTAAAATCTATACAATTATTCAACTAAATGTACCTAATACATATTTTACTTTGAAAAAACTTAATTACTTTGAATTAAAATTAGGTAATTATTATATATATATATATATATATATATATATATTTTAATTTCGATTAAAATATACGCCCTTATAATGAACTCTCAGTAAGTGTTCGTCATTAATTGTTTTAATTTGTACTTACAATTTTTTTTTAATTGTATGATTATGAAAATTTCAAATAAGTAACTTTTTAACTTACCTAACTTAAATACTTTACTCTACGAGAATGTTGGTCTCTATATTTCTCAATTATAACTATGGTTTAACACTTATGACTAAAACTTAAAAGGGCGGTTGACTGTCAAACTGGTAATATTTCCCTAGTAACTACTCGTATGACAAACGAATAATTGTAAGAACAGACGGACGGACACAATAGGTGATAAAAGGTATTTTTATATATACGGGCGATTGTAAATTCCGCCCGAAATGACCGGTAAAATAGGTCTATAGTAAATCTGCCCTGAAAATTTACAGGTCAAAAAAGGTACGTGTAACTTCAGCCCAGAAAAAAATAATATTTTTAAACTAAGCATTCCATCACTGTACGCGGCGTGTTTGTAAAGTATTTGTAAGCTAAAAAAATGTACGAACACGAAACAATCATCAGACTACAATCGTCAATAATGTAATTTCTTATCGGTTTTTACTACAATATTTCGGATCTGATAATTGACAAGTTAACTGCAGATAAGAATTATAAATATTGTTTGAATCACTTGTGTTTGAAAAACAGTTGTTAAACGTTCGAAAACCATAGTCACACGACTCACGCGCACATAATACAATGGCTCAATTTATGGAATCTGAACGTGGAAATAAACTTCTATTACCTATTAGAAAATTGTAAATTAATGTTATTAATAGTTATTAATGTTACTTAACATGTTACTTTAAATGTTATTAACGTGGTGTTTCACAGAAAATCGGGGGATGTTTTCAATTGAGTCTTCTCAGCCATGTTTCTCCACATGAGTCAGAGTACTTTAAGAACTCTTTGTTAAATAATATTTTTAATAAAGAGTTTTTCGGGATAGAATTTACATTTGCCCCTATATACTTATGTATATAGACACCTAAAAAGAAATCAGTAGAAGGTTGAAGCATTTTCCTTGTTAAATAGGATATATTTGTAGATAACGATGTATAATTTTAAAACAGTATTATAAATTATTTCTTTAAACGATTCCGAGTGGAGCTTAGTGTAATAAATAGTAATAAATAGATAACAATGACAACTTGGCGTTTCATCGTTTCCGCCAGATCAATTTTTTTTAGGTAAAAGGGTATATTGATTTCGCCCGGAGTAGACAAAAGGTCACAGTCATATATGCTAAGTAAACTGCGGCCCAGGACCTATCAATTTCGCCACCTACTTTATTTTTCACCGGAAATTTTTCATCCGTACCACACAATATATCTAAACACCGGTGAACTTTTTTCTACACCTAAACCGTATTTAACATGCATTATTACTTACTCCACCTATTGGTCCGAGTGTGCGAATATACCTGGATATTAATATACTGTGGACGATTTTCGATACAAAATAGACAAAAGTTCACGGTTGATTACGAGTTTAAACAAATGTAGTCGGGCAATTCTAAGACTTGGAGGCCTAAGTCTCAGAGATGGAACTAGGAATTTTGACGCCCGGTTAATAAGCAAATAAAAAAAAAAAAGTCATCAACTTTTTTGGTGCTGATAAAACACGAATAATTTCTCACAACTTTTACGTCCGGGGATCAAACCTGTGTAAAAAATAAAATAATCAACAGAAAAATAAAGCAGTTATTGGTTATAATATATACATATAACATATAATAAATATCGCGTAGCCTGTGGGGAATACCTAACTGGATAAAAATACCCACAATTCACCAGCAGTAATTTCCTATAAAATAAAACTGAACAACGATTTAGATTACAAAAATCTTTGTTAGCTCATTTAGGTATGTTTAGTTATACTCACGAATTAAGATATATAGGAATCCTATAATAGGATGCGAAACGAAGTGTCTTATCACTATTTTTCTTGAGGCTCGAACCTTCTCACCGTGCGGCTAGATACTTAGCGCTTTAGGGGTTAATCGATATAAAAATGAACTATGAAAATGATAATACTTTAATAATCAGAGTAAAAAATAATACGGTATAAATTTAAAAACATAATATTTTACTGATTTATTTTGTTTCAATTTCAAATAAAATAAATACATATACATTTGAATGAAATTAATTTGCAGTCAATTTTAATAATTTTTTTAAAATTTTATTTGTATTCTGTTTTTTATTGTTAAAATACGTGTACTGCCTCATCCTCGTTGTCAAATAAGACGTGAAAACGTACTCAACTATCTCATTTTTATGGTCATTACATGGAAATGGTATTATATAGTTGTTGTAGAAAAAATGTTCAACCGTGTCATCAAAAGCATTTTAACTTTTGGCATGAATTTGAAATGATTCCTCAATAAATTTAACCAGAATAAAAAAAAACTACTATCTGGATGAGTCAAAAATCCTTGAGATTTAAGGTGAACTAATTGTGCTGCATTGAAATCACAGGTATTTCCCTCGATGTTTCTTATTCCAGACAGACAAATTTCACATATTTTAGTTTATTTAATTAATGTACAAGTGTAATTTACATCTACATAGTATAGGTACGTGGGTATATACTGAAATACCTATTCGGTGTACTTATATTGTAACTAATTACGGTCTACCGACTACTAATAAGCTATGTACATTACATAAAGCGTTTTATTTAATTTCATCAAAATTATAAAAAGTAACGGCAGGTATAGGTAGGTACTTATTATAAAAATGTGTCGATTGTTTATGTAGTTTATAAATCATATGCTAGGTCGCGCTAGGACTCTTGCCGCATATTGAGAATGTCTGGGTATCACTTATCAGACGTTCGTTTCGCATCCTACATATTATCTTAATTCGTGGTTTTAAATATTCGAATTTATTCATCTCGACGATGATTGTAGTTAATAATATTATATACGTTCTGTTTTATCACGTGATCGTGCACACACACACACACACACAATATATAATATGTACATATTATATTATAATACGATTAAGCGCGTATATCGCGTGTTCTGTGTAATATTATGGTCGAATGAGATTACAAAAACCGCGGACGATAATAACATTCTATATTATTATAATTTGGTATATTATGCTCCATGATATTTTATTACAACTTTTTACGGTCTGTAAACACATAAAATAATGTACGGCGTGTGCGCATGGTTATTAAACGGATTTAGAATCGTATCTCGTCGGCGTACACTGTACATGTACAATGTACGGATACGATACTGCACGCGGATATTCCAATATTCGGGGATTTGCATAATTTAGGGGTCGTTCGGCGGGCAAATAGTGTCTGCGTGGACGCACATGTATATACGTATATTATAATAATAATAATTTATAGGTTAGGTGTTATACTGGCCGAGTTCTCGAAACGCGTGCAATATATTATTATAAGGATTGATAAATAAATTACGAATTTTCGACGCGATACGTACAATATAATATAATAATATATCGCATGACGTGCGTATATTATCATCGTTATAATCTTTCGTAGGTAAGTTCAACAGGTTTCCGTTCAATTCTTACGGCCGCGATGACTGCGGTTTCGGGGAAAACGTTCCAACGACAACACCGCAGCCGGTTTATACCAAAATGTGTTTGTCGTGACCTAACCATTCTGTATGATATCCTATAATAATTTACGTTTTTGCGTGTTTCGCCATTTTTTTTTTCCCCCCGAATTTTTAGCGCATATTTTATTACGATTTCGTACATTTTCCGCAGACATTACCAACTCGAAAATCGATATAATTATTACAAAATAATTGTTCGAAATTCATAAACATCAGCTGGCGAACTGATAACTTTATTACCAGTGTTTCAAATAAAATATTATTAATTCGTTTCGTTCGAATGGTTTTTCACGGGTTTTCTAATTTATTTAACCAATACAATTTACAGTTCATTTCATACATCGTACAGGTCTATTCTATTTTAGTTGTGAGTCCGCAGTCGTGGTTTATACTCGGACACGTTATATAGTCATTATATTTTTGTAATTATTAAATATTTAAATTCAACATATTGAAAGTTTCAAATTATAATATTATAAAAAATAAAAAACATTTTTATTAAGATTAACTGTAATTACTAAAAAAATTGTAATATAATATAATTTTCGAATTTTTTTAGGTTTTTTTTTAGAGCATATTTTAAGAGCATAACTGCATATATATTTGACAGGTTTTGTAAGGCATATAAATATCTGCCCTAATCATAACTATAGGGTTCGGATTTTAATGTCCCCAAAAATATCAAAAAATGTCTTTTAAAAAATGTATTTATAATGTAAAACTCTGAAAAATGTCCTAAAAAAAAAAATTTACCGAAACAATATTATCTTACAATAAAAATATACATTTATGAAAGTTGTATGTAGTCGATTAACGGCATCTGGCGTGTAACATTAAGATAAATTTGAGAATCGTTTTATTTTTTAAAAATAAAAACAGATTACTTGATGTTGTTTGTTTTAGTACAAAATTCAAAAAGATATGTGTAAATTTCAATCTTGATTGAATTTGAAATTTTTTGCATTATTATACTGGAAATAGGTTTAAAATGACCCGATAAAATATCGTTGGAATAGTGTATACTTGAACGTCATTCGTACCTCGGAAAGCATCGTGTCGAGCATTCCAATGAAAGAAGATGCAAATGCATCGAAATCCGAGCTCTAATTATAAGGATATTATATATTTCGTCATTTTTGCTCTCGTTTTTTTTTTTTTTTACATTTTTGCGCTAGTATGGACTTTTGTAATTTTTCACCCTCATTCAAAGTTATCGGTCTTATTTATAATATTATACGGTTTTCGTATCATTACGATACCTATATCTATACAACAATCTCGATTTTTGATGATATTATTACGACGATCGTCGAACGGCGCGCGCAAAAGTAAATACAAAAGATGTATTATACGCACTCGTATAATATATGTACGACGGGCTTTGAACTCGTTACACGGGTGATAATATCTGCACGTATTGCGCATATTACACGAGATTTTAATATTAAAATATCCAAACGGGAGAAAGTAAATACTATGTATATTGTATAATGAAAATTTTATGCGAATCGCGTTTTTAAATTGGAAAAAAAAAAATGCAATCACGCTGTTTTGGGGTTGCGTATATAGTATTTGCATTAAAATGATGATGGGTATTGGGTATAATATCAATTGAATAAAGAATTTTTATCAGGATGTCGAATAGTATAAAATTATCTTTTGATCGCATGAAATACGTTTAATTAATTTGTCTTTCGAGGGCGTTTGGTAAAGGCAACTTTAACGTTTCACCTCAAACTTGTACATTTTGGTGTAATGAAATAATATTATAATGAGTCGTTATTATTACGCATTATACTATAGGTATAGAGTGGTGCATTGTTTTGTTTTGTTTTGTTTATTTTTTTTTTTTTTGCCTATTGTTAGACATAGTCTTCGTCTCAGTATAAAGTTTCGAATCGTGTCATTTTAAAATATTAAATTTGAAACTATCGTGTTGCATTATTTTACATTTTTTAAATTTTTGATATTTTTATGAGTATTTAAATGGTTTTTAAACGACATTTTTCGAGATTTTAAATTAATTGTTTTAAATGTATATAAACGCATTTGATTCACATACCTTGGTGATCTATTGAGGGATCAAAAAACTATTTATAACCTAAAAATTGTGAAATTTTGACATAAACTAGTAGTTACCAAAAATACCATAAAAATGAATACCTACATATTTAATATTAATTATATTATAACATTATGTTATTACATTATTTATATTATATTTAATTAAATATATAATATTACTTAAAAAATAAAATAAACGGAGATAATGAGTTTTAATTATAAAAACACTATTAGAAAAACAATATTATTTCTATCTATTGGTATGAAAAATGTTTCAATAGAATATTATTTATTTATTTATTTATATACATAAATATTAAACATTCTTACACCATTAAAAATCAAAAAAGTCGTACAGATACTACAAACTGTGGAAGTTGGTTCAGCGAGCGTCCCTTCGATCCTCGTACAGGGTAGTGTATTATTATTATCAGTATTTTAAATTTTGAAGAAAAGATTACTCATTACATTTAAAAGATGATTCTGAGTAAAGTTCGGTGAAATAAAAAAAATTAAAACAAAAAAATAGATAACGATGCTAATTGTATTATTATTATTTTATTATTTCGTAAATATTTATGAAATATATCCATTATAAAAGGTAGTTTTGGGTTATATTTAACGAAACTACTGGAAAACTTGAAAAATTACCTCTTCCAGTACAAACTAGAACCAATTTTCTATCGAAAAAGGTATTTAAACCAAAACGCCTATTCGATACCATCTATTCGAAAAATAAATAGACAAAAAAAAAAAAAAAAAAAACACATAATCTTAAAACCAATATATTTCTCATTTTGCTCAGAAATCTAAATTGGCGAAAAATATATCGTGAAAATAATGTTAGACGTATTGTGATATAATTGATACATTATAGAGGACTTATAAGACGAAAATGCCTGTAATGGGTTTTTTAATCCACTGTCGTGTTAATGTCGCGGCGGAATCTGCCGTTCGCTTTCTATAGTCTTTCATACACAAATTGTTTCTATTGTATAGGTTGACAAAGTAGATAGGTAATTCAATAATTTATCGAACTTACTATTCTCGGATTTTTATAAGAACTCGGAACTCCCTTCGCTCGGTTCTCGCCCGAATTTAACGGGTTTCACACAACATACATAATTATATTTAATAAAAATGTTGAAAAATTCCATAAAAGTCCAACGATTTGAAATACAATATGGGTATAATTAAATATAGTATTCACCTACTCTGCATATGTGAACTCGGTCGAACTTATCGTTCTCGAGTTTTTATAAATATGGAAATGTTTGAAAGTTTCAATTAATGAAAGAGGACCACGATGAATATCGGAATTTACGAATTTATAATTTTAAGCCAGCCAAAAGTAAAATCCATGAGACGTACAAAAACAAATTGGAAAATTTTTAAAACGTAGTAAAATACAGTCTTTTTAATATTTCAGCATGCAAATGTATTGAGTTTAGTTTAGGTAATTGTGAAAAATACCGAAAGTTTCAGTTATTTCTTATACATCAACGAACAACCAAAAAATCGTTATAACTTAAGTTGATATTTTAACTACTAAAAATCTTTAAAAAATAAAGGAAATAAGAATGGAAGTCTATAGAAAACGATTTGAAAAATAAAAGTTATTAATGGTTAAGAAGGTAGAACTCGATTCAGATGAATATCTTAGTGTAGCTTTGAAGCCTATGATATGGCCTGGTACAAAATAAAATCGCCGAAGAGAGTTGTCCACTTTAATGTTGGCAGCTGTGATAGTAGGTACTGGAATATCAGTCAAATCTGCTGCTATGATTGTGAGTGCAACTCTTTAGGATGTTGAGATTATTTCAATTGATACTAAAGACAAAGTAATTGATAGAATGGAAGAAAGGGGAAAAACGTAATGATCTACAAAAACCAAGAAATAAAAGAGTGTTGAGATTATATTTTGACGGGCGAAAAGATAAAACTATGGTAAATCATAAAAAAGAAACCGAGTATTACGGGAAAATAATTCAAGAACATATGTAGGTAAATCACTTATTCAAGAACCATATTCTAAATTCAATGGACATTCTAAACCAGTAAATGTATCTGATTTAGAAATTATAGACAATATTGATAATTTTTTTGGAAACAAATAATATAAGTACTGTAGACATTGTTGTGGTTGGTTGTGATGGTACAGTTGTAAGTACAGATAATTCAGGAGTAATTCGTCAACTAGAGAACCGTTAAAAAAAAAAAAACACCCAAGTGGCTTATTTTGTCCACTAAATACGAACCAGTTTCCATTACGTCGTCTGTGTACAGATGTAAATGGGAAAAAATCTGGACACCTTGGATTTTCCGGTTAATTAGAAAACCGCTAGAAATATGCCACAAGCTTCCAGTTACTGAATTTGTTCGTATTGAATGTAATTTACCGTTATCAAAATTATTTGTTTGAAACGTGCGTACGAGTATTTCTCGTGGTATTTGTACTGTTGATTTGTCCAGAATGAATTCAGGGAAGATGGCACGCTCTAGCTGGTCGGGGGTCACCAACCGGCGGACCGTCGACACATTTTTTTACCGATCCTTATGGTCGCGTGAATAAATCCGTATATTGATTTTCATAAATTTCGCGACCTGTTTCACCTATTATGGTGTACATTATTTTTATCGTACCTATTTACCCATAACTTGCACCAAGCACCTCCTCTACCTCCTTCAATTCAAGGTAATAATAATATGTTGTTTCACTCCTTAACCTTAACTAATTTAGATGTTTTTAATATAATTTGTAACCTATCTCTTTACTCTAGTGTCGGTCCCGATCATATTCCTGCTAGATTTCTCTATAATTGTAGATTTATTTTAAGTCCTATTCTAACTAAAATTTTTAATTTATCACTTAAATCTGGTGTATTCCCCTCCCGCTGGAAATCATCCTTCATCTCCCCAATTTTAAAGAGTGGTGACCCTTCTCTGATCGCAAACTATCGTTCAATTTCCAAGCTATCGATTATTCCTAAACTTTTTTCTAAATTAATATCATTAAAAATAACCAACTATTGCTCCTCATTTCTTAACAATAATCAATTTGGCTTTATTCTCAAATTATCTGCATGCAATAATTTAGCTCTGGTAAAAAATATAATACTACAATCCTTTGAATGAAACACTCAGACAGATATAGTATACACTGATTTTACTAAAGCATTTGATAGAATTAACCATAAAATCCTATATAATAAATTACAGTCATTTGGTTTTTCTGGTTCTCTGTTATCGTGGTTTTATTCATTCCTTTCTAACCGTAATATATTGGTTAAATACCAACATTTTATAATTCCCCAATTCCATGTTCCTTCAGGTGTCCCCCAAGGGGATCATTTGTCCACTTTACTATTTAATATTTACATAAATGATCTTCCAAACGTCATCCAATACTCTCAACTGTTTCTATTCGTAGACGATGCAAAACTTGTAAACATCTTAAAAACAAATCAAGATGCAATTAACTTACAAAGTGATATTGATAACTTAGAGAAATAGTCTGCAAATAATTGCCTTTCTCTAAATATTGGAAAGTGTACATTTATGTGCTATTCCATGGTAAAAACCTTAATTTATATTAAGTACTCCATTTCAGGATCAAATCTCGAATTAGTATTTAACTTTAAAGATCTTTGTGTAATGTTCGACTCTAAACTAAATTTCTCCTACCATACCGAAATGATTAAGAATAAAGCAATGCGCAACTTAGGATTTATTAAAAGAACATGTCGATAATTTAATGATCCAACAGCTTTAAAAACACTATACTGCTCTCTCGTTCGTTCTAATCTCGAATATTGTCCTTTGATTTCGATAAATAATACATCTAAACAGAATAATACTATTGAGTCAGTACAAAATAATTTTCTTCGCTACATTTCTTTTAAATTTAATATTTTTAGGCCTATTCATGGGTCATACCATAATGTTCTAAATTATTTAAATTTATCTCCTGTTAATGACAGACGTTCGTTTTTATTCTCCAAATTCTTACGCAACTTAATATTAGGTTATACTGATTGTCCTGAACTCCTTTCTCTTATCCGATTAACAATAAATTCTATTAATACCCGAGATCTTACACCCTTTTATCAAATGTATTCCAATAGGAATTATATTCTGAACTGTCCTGCCAATCTTTTAATGACTGCAAGTAATAAATTAAATTTTGATTATTATTAGTAGTCCTTAATTATTTTTGTATATGTAGCTGTTAATTTTATAGTACTTTTTAATATTGTATATTTTAATTTGTAGCATCTAGTTTCGGTCTTAGCTTTTAGTTTTAAACATAAATTTGACTTAAACTGTAATTGTAATGTATAATTTTCGTATTGTAATAGGACTTATTGTCCGTATATTTTAAATAAATAAATAAATTAATTAATAAATAAACAAGGATCCGTGGCCGGGTGAGTTAGCATGTGGTTTAGTGAATAACGGTGTTTGATGGGTTACGTTTACCAGGTGGGTATGTTTTTGCATTTTTTTTTAAATATTTGCCATCAACTATAACTAGATATTTTGGTTCAACTATACTTACATGAAATTGCAGTTTTGTAGTAATTTTAACTAAAATTAGGTGACTAAAATTTTTTTGTTATTTTGACTATGAACTGAGCTAATAATGTCCCATCCCATAGTATATAACTTAAAATTTTAGTTAATTCAACTTTAAAACCAGTCAATTCAACTTTACTGTTTATTCATGACTAAATCTGGGTGTTAAATACATCTCAGAGTATGCATTGGCACCCACAGGCCTTCTTCTGCGGGCACCCTTGGCATCAAATATTAATGTCTGTTAGCTATCTAGCGATTTATATGGCTGTGCTAAAAGTACCTATACGTATTTGTAATGGAGGGGGGGGGAAGAAATGAAAATTTGGAACAGCAACTTCACGTACGCAATCTTGTTTCCAAAAAGTATATATCGTATATAACAGCGTGTGCAATCTTGTTTTTTCAAATATTGATATATCATAAACAGTCGGGGTTTTTCAGAAAAATAAATTAGTGTGTGGTTATGGACAAATATACATTATACCTACGTACAGCACACAATCTGGCACGTGAAATCGATTACTACAGAACGAAAAATGTATTTTCATTCGCTAAAGTGTAAATACCATTTTGGGAAATCGTGAGATTCGACGAACGGATCGTTTGCAGCACGTGCATTTGTAGCACATGCTTTAAACCAGAGCGACGACTGTAAAACACTTCTAGGAATACACGTGCCTTTGTATTTTGTGTTGTATACATACCACGGGGATGTATCGGCATTTTTTTTTTTTTTTGATCCCTGTAGAGCACACCACACACAAATACGTACTGGAATTAAACGTAAAAAAAAACAAAATTAATTTCCCTTGAGATTTCCATTCCGCCATTCCGTCATTCGTTATTACACTACTCACAGCCCTATTAAGAGGATGCTATACACCCATTTTAACGGTATTAAAATACGTCCACGCTCTATAACTCTATAACTACAACCTCTCTCTTGGTAATCCCAGTCTCAACGTTTATATAAAATATGAAAGATAAGAATATTTACTGTGCCGTAGCCTGGAGTTTTTTTAGTTACAAATTTTTTTTATGTTTTTTTCTAAATTTTAAAATGTCACGACTTTCAATCACGGATTTTAGGTTTTTAAAAAAACGTATTGAAAAAAAACTACGCTACGGCATAGTAAATATTCTCATCATTCATATTTTGTGAAAATTTTGACTGCGATTATACAGAGAAAATTTGTAGTTATAGAGCGTGAACGTGATTTTTAACAAATATCGTGATAACACATCAATTAAAAATGGTACCGATACATGACTATTTTTAAAATACTTTTAAATTATAATTAAATATTTTTATTAAAATTATTGGATTTTCATTTTTCTTAAGATTTCATAAAAATTACCTATGTAAAACCCCTTAAGAATCGGGTGTATAGCGTCCTTTTAACCAAATGGTCTGCTCCGGGAGCGAAAACCCCCCGGCTAACATCTGGTAGGCTTAAACGGGTATTATGGAAAAAAATTTTTCACTCTTTTGTTCCCTGGCATTTTTCATAATTTGATCCTTTGTCCATATTAATATTATATTGTTATCATATTTTTGTTTAAAACGTTAAGATAACAATGAGAATATGCACAGAATAAACGGTAATAAAGTAGTTTTATCTACGAAAAACTCCTTTTTGATTATCAACATCATGTATGAGTTTTTCAATAAACAGGGGGTGAGTAAGGCGGCAAAGTTTATTTAATGTTGATATTAAGCATCCAGTACAATAAGTATAGATAAGATGACACACACTGTAGATTAGAAACATATTATTGTACATTTGTCTGAATAGGACAAAGGTTGTGTTGACACATTCCATTCATGGATGTAGCAACTCACACAAATTAATATTGTATTGATAGTATACACACATATATGTATATGGATAATATATCTGTAGATTCAGCATAATGTTAGATATAGTTATTGAGTCTGTGGTGAGCGCCCGCGAATATTTTAAAATTATTCTAGTACGTTCTTTATATTATAGACATTTTTATATTATATACATTAGTAAACATTAAAATTCAATATTCAATATAAAGTAAAAATTTACGCGTAAAACACGTTTATTTTATGGAAAAACTTTTTATCGCCATATGAGTTACGACAATAACATATATTGTCCAGTCACATTATTGTACTTATTGCAAAATCAAACACTATATAGAATTGTATCGTTTAACCCTAGATTGATATAATGTGCGTAAATTTTACGCATACCATTTATTCAAAATATGTTTATTTATGATAACGCTTCAAAATTCTAGATATGCTTTTATCAGTTAGTTAAGTGTCTTTATTGTTGTTACAATGTTTTATATTCAATTTTTTAAAAATATTATATTTGTAATCCAAATATTTTGACAATCTTTTATGGAAAATGGCCATATAATATTTTAAAAGCAATTTTTTCAAAATATTTTAAGTATATTTGGATTCAAATATTTGGAAACAAAATATTTTCAAAATAGTATAACAATATTTTTGACAAAATATTTTCTGTCAAACCTTCAAATATTGTGAAAATATTAATATTTTCCAAATGTTGTGTGGATATATTACTCATATGTCGTATTCTAATATAACCTATTCCGTTTACATAACATTTAGTTAATAGGTTTAAGACACCAATAACATATTATTAACATCGATTACGATTCTAAACACATTTACTCAAAATGCATTCTTACACAACAGTACAACGTATACGTATGAAATTGATAACAGGTTTGATCAGCTTGATTCCGCGTTATAAACCTCACTAAGTTAAACTGATAGTCTATAAAATCGTAATAAACATGGTGGCCGCTCAGCACTTTTATGTTACATATTATATTTTGGTTGTTTATTTTGTGTTATTGATAAACATATATATGACATTTCCAATAACGATAATTTTTTACAATAATTTATTGATTGATTATTTTTAGTGGGTGTACATGGGTATACAAGCCAAAACACCTCTGTATACATATGTATGCCCAAATTTAATAGTGAATTTGCGAAATCGAAGATGAATAATAATTTTTCAATCGAAATATTATATTTAAGTAAATTTTTAATACATTTTGAAATATTATAAACTCGTTTTAATTAGCTCTTACCTATAAAACTATATAGTTAAATACCGTTGCAGAACTGGAAGTAAGAATTAAAGCTGAGAAAATAAGTGACTGTTACTTAATTCGAACAATAAAATGATCGAAAAATTTCTTAAAATATTACTTTTTTTTTTTAAATTACTGTCTTAAAGAACAACTTTTTTAAAAAATTGTCAAACTAGTTAAGGACGATTCCAAATTCACTAATATTGTAATACAAATAACAGTTACCTACATTTTTTCAAAAACATAGTATAAAAGTAGGTAACTATAATATGTTTAAAGATAAATTTAAATATTTTACACTTACTTTCTACTCGGTTCTCTTCTCTAGCTTTTTATAATTGTAATGAATTGATTTGATTTATAGGTATATCTGATATTTTTTTTTCGTTCTTATTGAGTTTGATGTGTGTACCAATTTGGTTTGAGATAATATAAAACAATATATACAATTAAAATAGATTTTTGAACGAAACGTGGATTAATTCGTTGCAATATACATGAAAATACAATATACTTACTTTTATAAATTAGGGGGTATATACTTTATATATATAGTTCTGGAACGAACTGAAACACGTTCTTTGATCTATTAAACACACTAAAATGGAACGTAGACATGTTTTTTTTGTTCGACAAACATACTGAAATGGAACTTTAACGGGTTATTTGTTCCACTAAAAGTATTACAAATCTTAGATCTATCAATAGGTATTAATTTAATTAATTAAATAAAATTGTATATTGATAAGATATATTATAAAAAATAAATAAATAAATAAATAATCGGGATTTCTGATTTTGTATTTCAAATGTAAAAACTGCTAATCTTGAATATTTCTGATTTTCAAATTACATTCACAAACCACCTACATATTTATATGATGAGTGACATATTGTCTTACTCGTATACATGAATCACAGCGTTATAGATGATACTCGACAAAATCGCACAACACTAACAAATGATTTTTTTTTTTTCAAAACCGTCTTCCATGGATCATGGATAAAGTCCGTCCCGACGAAACAAACATAATCCCGTTATGGAACAAATCCGGTGGAACTTTATGAAACAATAATTTTCCATTACAGGAAAAAAAATCGTCGAAACTTTTTAAATTCGAGTTAACCACTTATCCTAACGTGACTTACTTAAGGAGTGTAATATACAGGATAAATGGTATTGATGAATAGATAACCGTACACGTATTTAACTATGTATGCATATGTATAATATATTTCGTTTTTACGATAAAATACAATAATTATATATTTTGTTTTACGCTAAAAACCAAGGACTATAAATACAAATACAAAAGGTTTAAATATATAAGAAGTTAACATTTGCATTCGAATATACGCCGCATTTGAGATAGGTGGTAGTAAGTACAACGGGAGATAGAACAAGCTGGACGAATTCGCGTGCGTGAAACATCGACCGAGTTTCGGAAAAACAAACATAAACTATGTATAATATAAACCGTCGATACAGTACGACGTCGTCAGCGGGAAAAGCAGTCGTGTAGAGGTGGAACCCACTGAGAAGGGACCTCGCGGACGTCCTCCTCGGTATATACAAATAAATACTGTTTACTTTACACGCATATTATATACACACAAAATGGTCGATGATATAAACGTAATATTTTATTTCGTGTATATGTATACTTAACAGTGATAATAATAATAATAATAATAATAATAATAATAATAACAGATCGAATGGCAACATTTTTTTTTTTTTTTTTTTTTTCGTTGTTCGTGTTTACAATAAAATAATAACTGGCCGACGGTCGTGTCTGTAGAATATGTATCTGGATAATATGTAAGGAAAAAAACATCTACGACACGACCGAGCCCGAAGAAAACAACAAAACACTATGTAAAAGTATACCTACTTTTATACATAAAATAAACGGGTCCTACGTACGACCGTTATAGTTTAAACGCCTCGTTTATAATACATATTTATTACGTATAGCTACTGTATATTACGTATACCTAATTGAAAACGCGATATCAACGATAGTTGAAATACAATGATGATAATAAATAAAGGTATTTACTTTTTTTTTTTTTTCAAGTTTTTTCGTTTGTTTGCATATGGATATGGAATATTATCCCTCTATAGGTTCTATAATATAATATGTTTGGTGTATGTGTGTGTGTGTGTGTATATATATAGGAATACTATGTTTCGGTACAATAATCACTTATTTCACAATAATATCATGACGATAATATTTTAGCAACACGACCGTCTATTAACACCGAATGTGTATTTCGCCCCCAATCTAGACGACTCTGATCAGCTTGTTCGGCGTGCTTTGATTCCGCTTCGTGTGCTCGTTGCTCAAGTCCGCCAGTACCCGGTCGCACCACGATTTTGTCGGCGTCACCGGCATGTTAACGCAGTCCTGGAAATGAATGTCATCGATTATCATTAAAACGTTAAAGCCACGGGGCTTAAAGTGGAAAAAATTCCAGGGTGGACTAATGCCCCCATACAGTTTTAAACATTCCATACAATATATCATTATATGTATATACAGTGTTTTTTTTTTTTTTTTTAAACACACTCATTCTACTTTTAACCCCCCAGTGGTGAACAAATTTAAAATGTATTTCATGAACAATTTAAAGCAATAATAATACTTACTACATTTTTTTATGAAATAAATATTATTTTATAAAAATTCAATATATTGAAAAAGGATATTTTTTTCATAATAATAAAGCCATAAGTAGTGGTTGCCATTTAAGAAAATTAAAAAACTAAAAAAAATCACCCTCATATAAAAAAATAGTATAAAAATTAATTATTTTGTAAAAATGCAATGTTATGTAGTGCTTTAAATTATACGAGAAAAAAATTCAAATTTACGCATTATACATTATTAAAAGTGGAGTGAACATGCTTAAAAAATCACGTTGTGTAGGTACCTATATATATATATATATATGAAGCCAAATTTTACGTTATTTAATAAAGAGCTATTTTCAAATAAAACAATAATAAAAATTTAACATACATAAAACATATACATTGTATATAATATGTATTTTAAAGTAACATAAGTAAGTTTAAAGTAACACGATTGGTGAATGATGGTCAAATACAAGTGTGAGACCGGGTTCTATATCTTAGTTCGTAATAAAACTAAAATAATATTTGATAAAAAAAGTGAAAACTATAAGGTTTAACTTCAGCGGAATTCTGAATTACGAGTATATTGATTAATATTTGGTTATAATTTGAGCATTCCGGCGTATCTTACAGAGAAATCGTTAAAGGATACGTTTTTTAACCACCGTCAGAGACCAGAGATAAAGGGATTGAATCTCCCTGCGTACCCCCGCTTTAAACCCTAATGAAAGATAACATTGAAAATTCAAGAATTTAGTATTTGTTAATTTGTAATAGATATGGACATTATTATCAAATATTTATTTATATTAATATTTATCAAAAATTCATTTTTTTAAATTAAAATTTTATAAAACGATTTTCGTTTTGCTAATTATATTTTCATTATTTGTTATATTTTGTAAAAACGATTATTTTATATTCTATATAAGTCAAATCTATGCACGTTCGTTAACTTAGCAGTCAATGTATAACAGATTTTTATCAAAGTACCTACCCTTCTGACAAATTTCCTGGAAAGTATTGGAATATTTTAAAAACATGTTGGCCATTTATAAAAGAATAATATTATTGTAAAAATTTTTCCGAAAATAGCCGTTAACTTTTAACAATACAACTTCTTTCTAGCCCTTCGAATGTACTTTTTCTATGTAGGCTTTTTGTAATTTAGTTGATATTATATGCATTTTTAAAAGTATGTCGCTAACTTCAATGGTAAACGTTTTTTTAAAAGTGCGTTACCAACATCCAAGGATCTAACACATAGAAAAAATGTACCCTAAAATATTGTATTTATAGGTTTTCTGGAAATGGTTAGAATGACTATAATTTTTATACTTATATTAACCTATAGTTGATTTTATACGAATTTTTGAAAGTGCGCCGTTGATGAACAACTCTATACGATCACATATATTTGACGGCTCAAAAATAACAGTTTTAAACGATATTATAAAATAAAATTTAAAAAAATTGTGTATCCTTTCTAATAATATCTAACAACTACCTAAATATACATTGTATTGTGTAGTTTTCGAATTGTTAGAAAGTGGCGAATTTAGTGTGATGTTATCGGTGTATATTCTTTAATAAAAGCCCAACATTGTTTTAAAATGTTCCAACAATTTTAAATTACCAACAAATTTATTGGAAAAGATTTAAAATTATTGACCGCTTAGTTCACAGACTTCAAAATCCGTATATACAGGGTATACTCCGTTCTACATTATTTCATATTTTAAGTTTTTTTTAATTAATTAATTATTTTTAACTTCGCCGCAACGAAATTCGAATGGTATTATTAATTGGGTAATATTAAAAAATAAAAATCTTATAATAGTATATTATTTAAGAATTTATAACTGAAATCATAGGTTTAGACCATTTAAACCATTTGAAGATTAAAAGTTAATATATTTTTAACAAATAAGGGAAGGGATAAACAATTAAAAAAAAATAAAAAAATAGAGAATGGAGCATATAAATAACTTTCTGAATAAATTATACCAAAAATATTTATATTTCCAGAGATATAGAATGGTCCATGATAAGAAAAAAAATTACCGTATACTCGTATATATTGAACAACAATAGGTTAATATTCATATAACTATAAATTATTTTTCTGAGGAACGAATTAAAGAATTGAACACAAAAATTCACTGATATTCTGAAATGGCGAAAAATACGAATGATCAAACTCATCAACAGAAAAATATTGATCATCAAACATTTTCTAGTCACAATAATAAATCAATTTTTTTAAAGAACGTTGAAAATTGGAACAAATTAAAGCTTACAATCATTTATCATTACAAAAATTGTATTACTTGTTAAAAATAATTTATGAACTTGATTTAAAATTCACGATTTCATTGATCAAAGTAATATTAATAAGGACCAATATTTGAACATTTATGGTATCAAAACTCAATAGTTCGAGAACATCTAAAATGTTTATTTATTAAAAAATAGAGTTTCTATTTTTATGTATGGTTTTTAGGGATGGCAATAAATCATCGACACTTTCAAAACATCGATGGTTTATTTTCAAAATTTGGCATTGATGTTAAAGCTTAACCGATGTTTTATTTTCGATGATGCTTGTCTTTGATATTCACGAATATTTTTATATACAATTGCATGCATTTTCAGTCATACACTCGATTATGGATATAATTATAATTTAATATATTCGTGGTTATAAATCACTAGTGTCAGTAACTCCCTCATATAATTTTATCATTATGGAAATAATTCTATTTCTTGATATTTCGATATCTAATTATAGAAATCAATCGAAATATCCCACAATATTACCACAGAATGTAGATCATTTGAAGTTATCGGTGATATTACATAGTACAAAATACAAATTAGATAAAACTGTAGTCTGTATGACACTATATATATAGATACTATGGTTAAATAAAATAATGGTTAAATAAGAAAATAATTTAAAATGCAAAACAGGCACAATATGAAAATCTCATTTGCATTATACTTGGCACTGATTTTTATATTAAAAAAAAAAACATATGATGCAATTTATTATTCGTATACATTTTACGAGTATTTCTGAATAAAACAATTAAATATCCTTTATTTATTCAAGAAATTAGAAAAAATACTTAGAAGGACAATTTAAAATTATATATCGTGTAGGTACTATCCTTTTGATTATATTTGACATATAATAATATAATTCTGTACCGAATTAAGTTTCATAGATTATTTTTAAAACATTTCGTAAAATTTGAATAATTTCATTTAAACGGAAAAATCGTATAGTATGAATAAGGATTTTTACATTTGATTATACTGCGAAACAAGTGTTTGAAGAGCATTTTGTTTGAATATTTTTTCTCATTATGCACATTTGTATTCTTATATTGCCGGAAGCGAATCGCATTTTATATCAGTCTATACTATGATTACCATAAGTGTACGTATCATATGGTGTTATTTTAACAGAAAACACACATTTTCTCATTCAATTACAATGTTTTTTTATACTATTTTAAAATTAGATTTAATGTAATTATTAATTTTAAACATAAGTTATATTGATATAGAAATCAAACGATTACATAATTATTACACATTTTTTAATTGAAAGCTGAATTTAAGAATGAAAAAAATAAAAAGAGAACGAGGGACCACGAGAGTTAAGTATAGAAGTGAAACATAGTGAAGAATAATCAAGAAGAGAAAGATGAGATAAAAGTATATGTGTCTGTTATAAACTTTTGAAATATAGAATGAAGATTTATTTCATCTGGCTTTAGTGTAAAAAAAAGAAATGGAATTAAGAAATAACCAGAAAAATTGAAACCGGAAAAAATATTTGAAAAACCAATATACCAAAAAGTCCTAACCCCGGGATGATTTGGAATTTTAATTCACATAACATATATGTGCTAATTTAGTAATAATGTGAGGAAGATAAGATCATAAAAAGATCAATACTTTCCCAAGGATCTTGCGATGAATCCAGAGAAAGTGCAATGAAGGGATTTTTAACAATGAGGAAGTAGACAATCTTTTAGAAGAAATAGCGAAACAGTTGACATTTTCTTTGTCTAAATTTGTTATGAATTAAATATCTTAAGTATTAAAGTAGAGAGAAAGTTTTAAATGAGTTAGATTTCATAGAAAGTAAATAGGCAATATTGAAAGTTTTATTGGATATAATTGAAATATTAGGATATTACTGTGGTTGATGGTTAGATTGTTAAGATTAGGGTATTAAGTTGTTGGCTGAGAAAAAAGAACATGATGGGTTCATGTTTAAAGGAAAATAAATTTTGTAAAAATGTTGAAGGGAGAAACCCTAAAAAATTTTAACAAACTGTTTCGTCGTTAATGATCAGAGTACAGAAGGAAGTTGTCATAATTGGAAGCAATGGCATTTACAAAACGCCGGAAGACAAGTGAGAGATGGCAGTGATCAAGGAAATTAGAATAAATATAAGCCAATGGTGTAATCATATATAAGAAACAAAAACGGATTATCATAACTTAAAATTGAATAATAAAATATATATATATATGGAGTTATCCTTTTTTATAACGTGCTAGGCTATACTTCGGGAAGTATAAATAATTTTTTCAACTTATACTTAACAAATTTATACTTCCAGAGATGTAACCTGGACAATGATAAAAATGTTCCCTATATGTATATATATAATATATATATATATTGTATATTATTAAATAAAACGAATTGATAGAGAGAAAGAATGCAGTTTTTTGTTAAAATAATATCATTCTAAAATGTAGACAATTTTTATAAACTAAGAGTGGGTATAATTTCCAGTTATTTTGGCACATTTCTAACAAAATCAATAAATATTAAAGAATCATAATTTGTAATTGTAAATCATTACAATAAATCGTTTTCATTTCATATACAGAGTGTTTAAGGAGTATGGATCATTATTAAAAATAAAATACTGATTGTTCTATGCCCTATATAGATTAGATTATTATAAGATATATATTATAATAATATTATTAAAACTCGCACATAAAATTGAGAAAATTAATAATTACAATAACAAAAATCTTATTTATTTATTACATAATATGCTGATTCTCAAATACATGATTTTCGATGGTAGAGAAAATAATGCGATTTTTATTTAATATCACAGACTATTTTTCAACCAGGCGGCTATCTAGTATTTTGTTTTCCGCTTTTTTCGCTATTGTATTGAATTTCCGATTTTCCCGTTTTCCGTTTGTCCATATGTTGCTTTTTCCGATGACACGAAGAAAAGGTACACACCATATTTTTCTGGATCCACAAATTATACACGTTGTATTCTTTGGCAAAAGGTCACGGTATTACCGTAGATAAAGAGTGTTTATCGATGTGCGATGATCGGTATCCAGACGAAACTGCGGTAACTCTTACTATCATTTATTTATATTATGTCTGTTTAAATACGGTTTTGTAACGAAATTACAAAATTATAAAAATTTCGATTTTTAGACACTCAAATCACCCTTTAGAACCCTTAATTATGCTTTTTACTACAGAAGAACTTCTCTAATCCGTCAATTTCGGGATTGGGGGTGTAGTCGAAACTCGAAAAAGGTCGGATTATCAGAATATACAGAACATTTTTATTTACATATTACATACTTAGATTATATTAGAAATATATTATATTTTACATTACTTAGAAAAAAAGTCAGTTATAGATTTTTGTTTAACAAATGACATTCTAGACTTAGCTGCAATATTCCTCCATTTCTTGATCCACAAAATGTCCATAGGTGTTGAGGTTGAATTTTGCTCTATGTACTGAAGGGCAATATTAAACGTGTTCTTGGCATCAGTGTGTGAAATCCGGGTAGGGGGTTCATCACTATCACCATTTCTTCACCATTATTTTCCAAAACAGTAGTAATAATCTGATCGTCATAGAGCTCCTCACTAGTTTCATAGTCTTTGTCACATTGGGAAATCCACTCCTCAACTTCACTAGCAGGGACATTCGGTTGTACGCTTTGTAGGTCTTTAATGATTTCTTGTGTATCATTGTTTTGCTCATCTACGATCTGGTCACTTTCAGTCATATCTTCCGGTCAAAGCTTACCCCGAGATTTTCGCAAAGTCTAAGGTTTTAGTTCCTCCCATGAATCAGCAATTATATAGATAGCATCTTTGACGTTAAAGGATTTCATTGATTCAAATATGTTAAAATCTTCTTTGGACTTTTTTAAAATTGAACTGATGTACTTTCTGCGATACTACCTCTTTAATCATTCTATAACTCCCGGATCCATTGGTTGGATAAGTTGGATAAGACATTTGGTGGTAAGAAGATAGCTTTTATGTCCTCCTTCACTAATTCCTTCTCAGATGGATGTGATGGTGCATTATCCAACAGCAATACAGCACGAATAGGGAGCTTTTTTTGATTCAAGTCCTTTCCAACAGATGGAACAAACTCGTCGATAAATCAAGATTTGAAAAGATTGCATTCCATCCAAGCAGATTTTTGATTGCGATAATAAACCGACAAGGAAGATAAATTTATGCTTTTGAATGCCATAGGCTTCTTAGATTTACCAATAACGAAGAGGGGAAGCTTGTGTGTTCCATTAGCGTTATTGCAAGGAGCAATGGTTAGCCTATCTTTTATAAGTTTCGTTCCTGCCACGGTATCATTTGATGAAGCGAGTGTTTTGTTTGGAAGCATTTTATAGTTTAAGCCTGTCTCGTCAATGTTATAGACTTGGCAAGGTAACAGTTCATATTGTTCGACAATTTCTTGAAACTTCACAGAAAACTTCTTGGCCGTCCACCTCAGCATTAGCAGATAGTTTTTCTTCAGAAATTGAAACAAACCGGACGCCATGACGGGTTTTCCAGCTAACAATGCAGCCTTCACTAGAGCCGAACTCACTTCCGGCTTCTAGTTTTTTGTGCAAAACTATTGCCTTTTCTTTTATTATGGGCCCAGATATCGGGGTTCCTTTCCTTCTTTTTTGGCAAAGCCACATCCACAATGCATTGTCAAGCAGTTCAAGTTTAGACTTTTTCAATGTTTTGCGTTTTTTAAGTGCGTTTTCACCATCTATTGTAACTGTAAATGATTCTGTTTTTTCGATTTCTTCTCCAATCTTTTATCGTCGTAACGCCTACATTGAGTTCCTTGGCAATTTTTTGGAGTGGTTCTCCTTTGTCCAGTCTTTGTAGCACTGCTAATTTTTAATTTAATGAAAGAGTAACGTGTTTACGTTTCATACCTGACATTTTGAAAAAACACACAAATAATATATAATATGTAATGAACATAGAAGAATACTGTCGTAACAAAAATACGCACTTGGATAGAAACGATACGAGAGAGGTCGGACTACTAAAGTGGACAAGCGATAAGGGAAATATTAAACCAGCAATTAATTTTATATATCTACTATAAATTGGAAAATCCAAATGTATTTTTAAATTATTCATATCAATAATACTATGATAGGATCAACCGGAGTAGCGGACCAGCCGAGGACGGACGAGACGGGTTCTACTGTAATAAAATAATTTGTTGGTGGCCCATTCAAAATTCTAGGCGACCCAAAGTAAGTCCATAGGTTGAGAAATGATGTTATAACGTGTTATACCACGGTAGTGATGAGATAGACTAAAATATTTAATATAAATACGTTTTTATTTTAGTTTATTATAAAAACCTATCAAAGTTTCACGTCTGTATCCAATTTTTACTAGTATTTATCGTAGTTATTTACTTTAATCGTAGGCAGTAGGTGATAAATTTTATTATTATTATTATTATTCAATAAAATCGAAGGATTTATTTGTCGATTATAATAGCCCAAGAGATACTCATGATCAAATAAGTATCCGCGATTGTGAAGTTGTAGTACTATAAGTTTTCTCAATTATTTGTATGAACTTCCATCGTTACCGAATATTATTTATTTATTACGTACAATATTTTCCGGATATTCGTACATTTTAACCTGGCCACAATGATAAATTGGAGAATGGCTGGTAAGTCCGATCGACTAATTCACAAAGTATAGGTACCTGCTATAAAATCAATATAATACGGTAAATATATTTAAATATAGTTGAACTTCCAAAGTATTTTTCACGATGTTAGTAGACCGTTTTTGTGTAAAAAAAACGGAACACTCGGGCTAGAGCAGAGCGAAACGATGTTCGAGTTCGTATATTATACTCGTATATAAACCAGAGAACATAATAGTCCGACAGACTAATTTTATAACGAATATTTTTAACGTATTATCCACTTTATCCATTTATATTTATCCGAAAAAATTTAGTGGTTGGAAGACTATTTTCTAGAAATCGAACGTTCTTTTCGCAACATTAACAATAAATGACTATTACCAACCCCAATATAGTAGGTATGTGTCGCATTCAAAAGCAGTTTCAATTATAAGGCGTTGCATTTAAAAGGATTTTTTTTTAACCTTAACAATAACCAACTATTACAAAGTATAAAAATTTTAGTTCACGAGTTGTAGGTACTTTGTAAGTGTTACACTAGGATAGTGATATTATAATAATAGTTTACTCACGATTATGTATTTCTTTGGCGATGCGTTGTCTTGAACAAAAGATTTTTGCGTCGCTTTTGCCACCAGAGACGACGTTATTGTATCGTCCGAGGACAATAAATATATGGCGTAGTCGTAACCTTTGACCAGATCCACGTGCGTCTTAAGAAATTCTGCCAATAAACATATATAACAAATTCAAATAGATATAATACATAATTTTGGATTTGATTTTTAGAAATGAAAAACTGGACGACCTCGGAATGGGATATTTTATACCGTGCACAATTTATATTCATTTTCTGAAAAAAAGGAACAAAATATCTCACTTGGAATTTATGATCTGTCGATATATTTAGTTTCGTTTTTAAGACAGTTTGTTCTTTTTTTGAAAAAAAAAAACAAAAATTATTAAATTACCCACAGTCAGAACACAAATTCCTTATAAAAATAATAATAATAATAACATTCCAAATGAAAAAAAAAAGAATGTATATATATATATATATATATATATATATAAATATCGTGCTGGAAACAAAATATCACCATAATTCATATTATACGTGAATTTAATAGCTACATAAATTTTTAATTGTTTTAAAAATTCAAAAACCGAAAACACAACTAACCTCCATCAGAGTCGATGTTGTATTTTTTGGTAATGTAATTATCACGATGTTCCAATTTTTCCACCAAGTATTCCGCACTCTCTTTGTTCTCCTCGTCGTACAATACTATTACATTGTACACGGTCTTTTCCGCTGTAAATATAATATTTTATCATAAGTATACAAATATCATATAAATAGCAATAAAATAATGTAAAAAAAAAACAAAAATTACATTTTATATATTTAATTTATTTATTTTTAAAATTCTAATTAATTGTAGAGAACACAAAAAATAAAAAAATCCCTTACACAGCGCGTATTTATCGTTTTCGAATTTTTTTTTTATCGTTTGATACGCCGAGAAGAACCATCGCCGTTTCCAAACGATCAATATTAACGCTAACATGACGAAAATGATTAACTTGAGGTCTCTGTGTACTTTTTTATCTGACTGTTCGTTGTTAATCACTATATAAAAAAAGTAAAATACGTATATAAACATACAGAATTAGACAATATTTTATTATTTTATAAATAATCGATACAACTGTGTATATATATGATCATGGTTTGTTGTAATATATAATTAAAATATAAAATTATACTACAATAGACAAATGTGAATCAATAGTAAAAAATCGATTGCATCTCATTAATCAATGAGTTGACTATAAATTATGATTTATTTATTGACATGGAATTTGTACATGTATGTGGGAAATTAATCATATTGTTTATATTACAAATACTTTTTGTGTTTTTTAATCTATAAAGTAATTTTTAAATGATAAAGAATTTAAATTCTAAATCATATTTTTTTTTGTAGTTTAGAATTTATGATAATATGGCGTTTTAATTATTAAATTCAATCGATTCATCGAAGGATTTAAAAATGAAACTTTTGTTTCTATAAATTTTTTTAAACATTTTTTGTTTTTATATAGTTATTTGGTATTTTAGAACCTTTTTTCTGTATATTTTAAGAGCATTTTGTCTACATAATTCTTGATTTATTGATATAAATAAATACAATATAAAGATTTTAAAGTAAAATAAAAACTTTTGAAAATTTAATCTATAGTTTAATTTTAAAATTAAATTAAAAAAAAAAAAAAAATGAAAGTATTTTATTAGGGAATCTAAAAAACACTATAACAAAATAAAAATTTTTTTGAGTATAAGACTTATTCCTATCGTGACACGCTCATTTTCGGTAGAAAATTGCATCTAATTGGTATTTTGAAGCGGTCATTTTTCGATTTTCCCAATAGTATTTTAATGCGTAATGTTAACGACTAAAATTGAGGAAAAATACGATTTCGTAAAATTCGAGTTATGTAATTAAAATTTTAAATTGTTGGGACAAAATGATAGGTTTCGAGTTATTAAGTCCATAGTAAAAATAAAGTAAAATGAGATTTCAAGACCTGAAAAATTTAATACAACGTTAGTCATAATATACTCATATACCTAACTCTTACTTATAATTATAAAATTATACTTAAAAAATCGACAGTTAAAAATTATTTTAGATTCCGTGCATAGGGGTTTTACAATGGTGTTTATTTTTTTATTTTTTTTTCAAGTCCACGTGCATTTAGTGAATATTACATAGTAATTTTGCACCTATGAAATTAATACTTTTTCCAGCCGTATTTTGTGTAAGGCGACTCACAGCGGGCGAGTTTTATACACTAAAAAAAACCTTTTTTCGCCTATCATAGCGATTGATTGAATTGTATTAAACAGATTTTGAAAACTGATTTCAATTTATTAAGAATTCTACTTTTAATCAACTTTTTATTTTTTTAATATATTTATTATTTATTCTTTAAAATTGTTTTATGTAATTGAAAATTACTAAATATTTGTTAACCAATTAATATTAAAATAAGATATAAAAACTGAAAATATAAAACAGCCAATTAAAGTTAATTTGTTAAAGAATTAAAATCTGTTTTAAAATAATAATAAAAATAATAATGCGGGAACATACTAATATACCGCTAGTGCATTTTTAACTATTATATTTAGTTATTATTCTAGAAAATATGAAATTGTTGTGTTATTTATGAAATAAATGTACAAATGTAAAATTTACCATACATTGAGCATGCATATTTTAATTTATGTAGGTTAATGTAATTGTATATTATATAATATATAATAATAAATGTTATATTAAAAGTATTATTATATTTCAATAGGAAGAAAACAACTAGGAAAATATTTTTAAGTGCAATACTATAGATAAGATCTTGACACGAAATTATACCAAATGTATAATTATTACAGTAAGGAAGTCAAGTACATTACGCCTAGCTATTTTAAATAAGCATTATTTATATTATAATTAGTAAGGTCATCCTTAATCAGATGTATTGCTAGAATCGTTCTTACTGTGAACACATACTGAATGTTTGAATATGATTATTGCTGAAAAATCAGAAATTTCATAGATGCAATGTAATTATGGAACACGCGTGAAATATCATTGTCCATTTTTTCGTAGTTTTTCCTTATGCATTAAAAAACTATTAAGGAAATTGAAATATGGCCTTTCTAACGTACAAACTAAATGCTTTTTTTTTTATCGGAAACAGAGTAAGCATGTGAGCTTGGTAAGCAGGGATCGGAGCACTCCTTAGTTGTCAGTGTTGGATAGTAAAGTAATGGACGTTACTCGTTACTGTAACGTAGTTACTTTTTCAAGTAACGTTATAGTAACTTTGTTATTTAATTTTTGTAGTAACGTAAGAGTAACTACGTTAGTTATCTATAAGTAACTTTGTAAAATAACGCGTTACATATATAAATAAAAAATAAAAATCATTCTAATTAATTCGTCTAAAATTGCCAACGGCCCATCACATTTACAAAAAGTAGATATTTTAACGATTGTATGATTTTATATAATAAGTAGGACTAGGTATGATATTGACTTTTACAAATTCGACTGAAGATTATCAGAAAAAAATAAAGATATTTTTGACATTTAATTTTTACATATTTAAAAATGTTGAAAGGAACGTCATTGTAACTAGTTACATTTGAATTAAAAAAGTAATGTAACGCTATTACTTTTGTGTTTAAGTAACGAATATGTAATCTAGTTACCTTTTAATTTTGTAACTAGTAACGTAACATAGTTACTTTTTAAAATTAAGAATATATAAGAATATAATTCTATTATATTCTAATATTATTAATATCTATTTATTCTAAATATAAATAAATATATTAATATTATATAATAAGAATTTTCAGAAGTGACAGACATTTGAGAGACCTATATGTGTGCGTGCGTGTGCGAACGCTCAATTAGGAAATAATTTAAATAAATTGACATTTACATATTTCAGTATATCTACGCAGAAATGTTTTACTCGATTTTCAAAATCGAATTACACTGCAGGATGACTAACGCAAATTTGAAAATAATAATTTTACGTCTTTTACGCTAATATAATGTACGTTGAATAATAAATTATATTTCCGAGTAAAACGTTGCATAAATCAAATACCTATAATAATAATATGATAAATTCGTAAATCAAAAAAAAAAATCATTTGGACATATTGCCGACGCGTAGTAGTAAGGGCGGTTTATGGCGGATTATTATAATTGAAAATAATAACTCAAATGATTTGCATAGACCCTTGTAGTAATACAATATAATTAAAGTACATTCAAGTTGATATTATGATGGTCGGGGGGGGGGGGGAGAGTTGTTTTTGGAATATCGATTTACTCATGAATATAGTATTAACCCAGTAATGACTCGGTATACATGTACTTTTGCTCATGTTAACATAATTTGAAACCATCAAACGCGTTAACAAGTTGTCTGAAACAATTTCTGACTCAACAGAGTTTATTTTAAATATGGAAATATAATTTACATCCATCAACATAACATCAAACCACAACCAGGACTCGACCGAGGTGAACGAGTGCATATTATAGTAGTCGTCAACCTGTCTACCGCATCGCACTAATGTACAAGTCGAAATAATATAATTTGCAAACTTTTCGGTCTCTGAAGGATATTATAATATATTTACAGTTTTGATGTATAAAGCAGCACCAAACAATATTCAGTACATACAACAACGACGTTAATTAAATCAATATTATGTTTTTAAATCCTGTATAATGCAAATGCACGATTTATGGTTATAATAATTAATAATATTATAAATGTTTCGCGAATTTTTAATCACGCGTAAATATAGGCACGTAGTCAAAAAAATTATTCATATTTTTCTGGATTGTTTCTTCTTTTCACCCCTCCTCCACACATCTCTTTTTTTGTTTTCATAATTTACTGCAAATCATTCAATAAAATTGTTTAAATCCAAATAGGTCTATGATAATTTATTTTATTAAATTATTCTGCAAAATAAAATTACCCAACTAATAAAAATAATAAACATAAAAATGAATTTAGAAAAATTATTATGAAACTTATAAGAACTATGTCCTATTCCATGTTTAATTAAATATTTAGGATATTTAAATAACTTTTTTTTTATATAGAGAAATATTTTTTCTGATAAATTATAAATTATTTTTTTTAATTTTGTTAAAAATGTCGGTGACCCGTCAAAATATTTCTTAATAAATATATATTTTTACTTAAAAGTATAATAATTAAATAAATTATCTGCAACATCTATTGAAATACTGTTGTTTTAAAGTATGCAGTTCCAGTTAATTAAAGTTTTTAATTTGTATTGTTGTATAATTATTTATAACTATTTGTTATTTTAAATTTATAATTTTACATTAATATTACTTAAATAAAGTATATTATTTAAAAAATTATTAGTAAAATATATTTGTCTTTAGATGAGACATTTTTCCGGATTATGTATAGTATAATTTTAGATATTGAGCGGAGCGAGAAAGTTAGTGGTTATTGCCTATTGGTTATACATAATGTTGTTTATTTTTTTTTCTTTTGCGAACATCTTTTCCACCATTTAATCTGTACATGTGTACTCGTTATTGGTAGCAAATTTAATCAGGAAACTATTTTAAGGAGGTTACTTTACGATCAAAAAAAAAAAAGTGACACAAACTTGTTTTGTACATTTCTATCATTTATACCAAACTACCACTTTGTATACATTATTAATTATCTAATGTTTATTAAATATATATAACGAAAAATTGAAAATATGCCCCATAAAAATGTCGTTGTTAAAATAGTGTGTCATTTAGGGTGGCCCTTATTTTTTAACTTTCAAATTTTTTATTTCTCACCCCTTAATTTTGTTTATTACTAAGTAATCATATCAAGCCAAGGGGTGCCCATATAAAATAATATTTGAAACGCTAAAGGTTGACATACAGTGTGACCATAACACTAATAATTTACAATTGTATCTAGATTTTAATTGTGTTACACATCATAACATATCCAAAAAAAATATTGTGACGCTCGTTATAATTTCGTAACATCACGAAATTCAACTTACAATCTCGTATGGAAAATATACGTAACTGTATAATACTATAATACTATTAAATATTTAAGTATTAATTATCAACATTATTATTATTTTTAATATCATGTAATTAAATATGGTTATCATATTATAATATACTGCCATCTAGTGTTTTTGCTTTAAACTAAAGGATGCAGAGCGGCCTCCATTGAATTTTAGTTGATTCACATTAAAGTATCTGCTAGTAAACACAATGGCCTCTCCTTATATTATGTACTAATAGTAAGTGTCAAATATTCCAAAAAAAAAAAAAAATGCTAATACATAGAAATCCTTAATGATAAGCAAAAAATAAAGTACCGTGGAAGAAAAACTTCTCTATATTACTGTTTAATGTTTGTTTATGTTTTATGTTTGTTTATGTTTGGAGTAATGATAATTCGAAGAGATAAAATAAACCAAATTATGTATAACAAAATAAAATACCTCAAAGGGTACAAAATAATGATGACCTCCCAGAGAAAACCAATCGTTTAATTTTTAACAGTAGAATAATATTGTATAATATTATATAAACATACTGATAATATGAAGGTCAATATTTTTTTTTTAAACTATAAATAAATTTTACATACTAGTTTATGACACAGAACTTTCTAATGATTCAATATTTTTCTTTATAAAAAACCGTTATTATTTTCAGTCTCTAAAATATCCTGATTTTCGTACTATACATTTTAATACATTATTCCTTTGAATGATATTTATTTTTCTCATCTACATATTATGATATGTAGAATAAGCTATTTTTATTAACACACTTATTTATTTCGTACTACACACGATTTTAGAGGATAGTTATTTCTATATCTGATCATATTGGTTTTGATCTTTTTAAATGTTTCACTCATACTGAACTACTATTAGGCTAACCAAATGTAATCATTAAATTTCAGATAAAAATGTGATAGTAAGTGTAATTAATAATATAAATATCATATGGAAGTTGAATATGTTTTTTCATATCAAAAAAAAAAAAACATTATTTCAGTATTATTTTTGGTACATAATATATGATATAATTATGATAATAATTAAATGAAATATTATTGGACGAGAAAAAATATTTGTAAAATAAACTTACCACTTGGTTTTGTGATGTTAATAAATTGTTGCAAAATTTGGTCATCGGTATTACTGATCGAACACATGTATCGTCCATAATCAGTATCTTTAATTGTATTTATGAATAGAAATGCTCCTAGAACTTGGTTATTTTCCCTATAAAAGAATAAATTTATATGATTTCTTTCCGAATGTTCGATTCACTGTTTTTATTCATACAAATATAATATATTGTTATTTATTATACCTAATGACTTCTTCTATTCTGTATTTTTTGTTTGACTCAATTGTTTGATTTCCACCGATTTTCTTCCATGTTATTGTGTTGACGGCATCGGGAAGGTTGACTTTGCCTGTTGAAAAATTTAATTAAAATAAAGAGTTATAGCCACATATAATATAATATAAACATTCGATATTTACCCACGAAAGCCTCGCAGTATAATCTGACCGAATCTTCTGGTTCTGCATAATGGTTTTTTTGCATCTGATACGTAGGTAGAGGGTCTCCCCAATAAGATTTATCATCTAAAAAAAAATAATAATATGAATGATGTGTTAATTTTTGTTTTTCAATATCCATAAAAGACAGAATTATGTTTTAAAATTATATACAAATATAGAGTAATGAATACAGTAGGTATATAAATAATTAAATAAATTATGAATAATCCAAAGAATGTGACAATAATGTGAAATTGTTGTACAATCATGTAGAGTTTCGTGTTAAAATATCTATATAGAAGAGTTGAGGCTTCAAATCTCACTATTTAACATAATATATTAATATAATATTATAAAAATATATTATATATATATATATTAATAGATATTATCTAAACCCACATATTTTCGAAAAACATTTCGTACAAGAATTATAAATGTCCTATTTTTATACGAAAACAACTACTGAATCAAAATTTTTTTTATTTCATTCTTGAACAAAAAAATTATTTGAACATATAATGGTTTGTGTATTAATAATATTAAAAATTATAAAAAGTTTGTTTCGTAAAAGAAATAAGTATTATAGTGAGTAAAGCATTATAAGTTATAATAATGTGTTGTGGATTAACTTAATGAGTTGGAATTATTTTGGTTAACTCTTAACTTTTTACTATAGGCTTTAAGTTAATTTGACTTAAATAATTTGATATAACTGTTTTCATTAACTTGCCTATCATTGGTTTTCATAGAGGTTTTTCAAATACTATTATAATTTATAAATAACAAATTACTAAAAAAAGTAACTAAATATAATAACCTACTATGCATATAAGATAAACAATGTAATTAACCTGTTTTGTTGATTTAAACTAATCAGAAAATTTTAGAACGATTTTACCTCTTTATTTAAACTGAAAATGACAACCATTAGCCATTTTGATTTGCAAACAATTACTGCAGAATTCGACTATGACAAAAATGAATTAAGTTTCAAAATTTTTATAATATGCCTTTCTAGATTACCCAAAACATATGTATTAATTTTTTTTTTTTAAAGTATTATATGATTAAACATTAATTTGACGGGCGAGGAATTCACTGTAATAAATTTTAATTAAACTTTACGGGATACATTAATTCTATTCCGTTTTAAATGTACACACACAGTTTATCGTTATACATATAATGTATACATGATATTGAATAATATATATTTAGAAATTAAAATTGTAATTTGTTCAATATGGAATACATAAACATCGAATTGGGACAAACCCAACATTGAAAATATAAAAGTGCTGCTGAAGTAATTGCTAGTTACAAGTTTATTGTAATTTGCTAGCAGAAGCGTATTTTGAAATTACATTTGAACGGGAATCATATAAAAAACATCGAACCACCACTAAAATAATTATTATTATAGAACGCAAAACAATGTAAACATTTATAGTCCTTTTCGAATAATTTGAGATAGTATACATAGAACTTTTATAAAAATATATTATGTCAGCTTTAATCTCCAAATATTTTGAAAATTTGTGGCTAACGTACAGAAAATATAGATTATAATACAGATAGTATGTCTAGTATATATGTAGAATATTGGTAGACCGTATACATAGGTATAGACATAAAATTATAAAATGAGCAATTCCAATATTAATGGAAAATTAGTATTAAAAAGTCATTCAGATACAGATGGTGGATATTAATCCATCGTCATTTCGGTCTTCAAACACGATTGTGTATTATCATAATTTTAAAGTCGAAAGTAAATATAAATCATTGCATTCGGAAGAATATTCTAAACAAAGTTTGGTATAATATTATTTAAAAAGCAATTTTGGAAAGTCCAATCTGCAAGCGTGCTAAGTTCCCGGTTTCTAAACGAATTATAAACAATACACTATTCTTTCGTAAACAATCTTAAAACAATTTGTTTAACGTACTATACTTATAACATACTATGTATAAAAACTTAAAATCAACAAAACGAGTGAAATTTGTAAATATTGATATTGGTAACGACGACAATGAATAGTATCTACAGACAGACGGGAGTTAAAAAAAACACACTCTTTGAGCGTGCCAGCTGATTTTCCGGTTTCTATTACTCTTAAACTATTATAGAACAAAACCAGTAATATCTATATCCCTACTAACCAAATCAACAATCGTAACTTTATGTACTAGTAACTACAGACAGACGGACACACCAAGGATATAAGATGTCTAAACTTGTGTTTAGAAACAAAAAAAATATAAAAATCGTTAACTAATAACTTTATTCGTTATTTTTCCTGAATTGATAAAACATCGCCATTATATAAGGTAGTTTTCCTTTACGCTTAAGAAAACCTGCGCTGGAAAAATCTAAAAATGACTTGGTTCTTTAAAGCATCAACAAAAACGAATTTTCTATCAAAAAAGGTCTTTACTCCAAAATTCCAGATCTATTCATTCTACCCAAAAAAATGTATACCTACAGACATAAAAATAATAATAATACAAATTATTATTGGCTCAAAATTATAATGTAAGTAATAATAATTTATCAAACAAGACATTTTGACTATTTGCGTACAAACAAAATATAAAAATTAATATTGATAAAATTAGAATTTTGAATCAACAGACTTATATAGGATAACAATAAACACAGTATCTGTAAGTAAAAAATAATTAAATCCTATGTAAAAACAAACATTATTTTCAAATATTAATTATCGGCTATTGTTATAGGTACATTATTTTATATTGAATATAGTGTTATATATGTATATCGTATAAATGAATGATCTACTCTATTAATTAGGAAATGAATATAATTTAAGAATCATTGAAATTTATATATTTACCTAAAAGTTTCCAACAGAATTACAAAAAAAAATATATTTAATGAAAAATGTACATTTAAGGATTTTAAAATATTTAAATAGTAAATACATTTTAACAGAAATGTATGGTTGGTTCTATGTACACTTACTAGTTTCTTGTTGGATAAATTTACAAATAAATTCATTAATAATAACGTATAATTAAAATTCCCTTTAAAATTAATAATAATTAAATTAAATCCTTAATTAATAAAACTAAAAACGTACATACAAAACGACAATCAATTATAATAATTATGGGTATTTATAAACTTATATATAACTGCAATATTTTACACTGGGAAAATGAATAGAATCTTAAAAATTAGATACAATAAGAACATATTTCATACAACACATATTTATATTTAATAAAATAGTTTACTAAATACAGTTTTTATAATCACGTTTTAGAATGTAATCATTGTATATGAGGAGAGACTGGCGAACCGCAAAATATAATGAAAAATATATCAAAGTCAAGAGTAGAAAAAAGCACGCAATAAATACGTTAAAATTAAAAACAAATTACCTAATATTACAAATTTAAAAACATTAAATTTGCTATTAATTGTAAAATCTAAAATTTCAATTTAATATACCTATATATAATATATAATTTGACATTCTCAAATACATATTTTTTATATTAATATTTAAATGTTTTACACGATAAGATGCGAGCTGCAGCTTGGCCATCCCTGATATATTAACTTCGATCTTTATAGTATGACCATCCCCCTACTCTGAAAAATTAAAAAAATTAAAAGTAGAAACGCACAGCCATATCCTAGTATATATGAATTGAGAATAATGTTCACGTTTTTATTTGTCTTAGTCGTGAATTTTATTTTTTGCATTAAATAAATCAAGAACCTATACTGTGTGTCTGTATAAGTATTCAAAATACGATTTTAAGAATCGGTATACTTTCAAGAATCATCATATAGTCTTAATCAAAATCTTTTTCGAGTAATGAGAAAAAACGGAAACTTTTAGGATTGTCGTTATCCTTTCAGAGAACCGGTGATTTGTCAGGCAAAACGATATATTGCCTTCGGTTCTGCGAGCACAACTTTATCAAATTACCTGCTGCAGTTTGAACAGCTTCTTAGAAATAAAACATTTTCCAATGTATACCTGAAGCTTTCTTTTCCTTAGTCCTTACTACCGGATCGACGAGGACATCATCTGTTTGATGCAATACTATGGAAACCACATATTAGAAAATAAATTCGAAATATTTATATAAATACGGTTTAAACTTTTAATTAATAATATTTAAAAACATTTTTTAAATAAAAAATTCATTGAAATCACATAAGAAACACAGATATATGATATATATATACAGATATATATTATCTATACAAGAGAATATAAAAATATTATTATATGATATTATTGACCCTTGACTCGAGTTAAATATTGTTTTAAGCAAACAATGAACTATAAAATAACCTATTACTCCTAAAAATCAAACGATTGGGTATAATTTTGTGTACTGAAATGTTATCATTAAAAAATTTAATTTTACTTCCTGCATTATAAATGTTTTTAAGGTCAACATCGACATTTTAATAAATATGGCAACATTTCATAAAAATCGTAGATAAGAACGTACGAAATTGTATCCTTAAGGTTTGATATGTATACGATGAAGAATATATATTCTATATATTCTATATATATATATAAGAACAGTTTTAAATTGTACCTTAAAAAATTGTCTTACACTCTGAAATAAAAATGAAATACGTAACTTTAAGTATTTAAATAAAATTATATTATCGTTGATAAATATACTAGTATTAGTAAATTTATATTTAATATAGAAACCCAAAAAGTACTAAAAGTATGGTAACATTTCACAGAAAGCACATGTATTCGTATCCCTAATGTGTACAATTGCGTATTGCGATCCTTAACTGGTAAGTCATGTGCGCAGTCATGTTGTATTTCTATTGATCGAACTGATAATGATTATAATTTCAACAGGTTTTCAAGCGTCATGAAATGTATTGGGAATTGACGATTGGTTGAAAATCGAAAACTAGTCGATAAATTTAGGTTAGTGGTTATACCAAAAATTAATGGGGGGGGGGGTGGTCAGAGTTAATACAAACTTTTCTCTCTTTTTTTACAAAAAATAGACTACAAAGCGCCATAATAATTTTATAAGTCAAACATAACCCCAAGGCCCATTAAATGCTCCGCCCATCACTGTGGAAGATAAAATATGAAAAGTGTCTGACATTTATACATATATAAATATTACTTATTTTTTCAATTTAGATGTACAATTCGATCATGCACGAGGGACGGTAATCCGTCATGTACACGCGCGTGCGGATGTTAAACCTGCAATCAGTCATTACTACTTTTATATACACTCATGCACGGCCACGAAATTGTCTACACGTACACGTAAACCTTTGATGAATCACTGGATCTAATCTCGCTAGATATAAACATTTATTTATTATTTATATACATATATAAAGGAGCTGGGAGAGATTTATCGGTAAAAAAAAACCACCAGCAAAAGAAAAAGAGATTACTTTTTATGGTAAGACAGCATGGATTTTAAAGCCGATTTGACATGACAGATTTCAGGCGATCACTACATTTGTTATATACATATCGTACAACCAAAATTTCAATTCCAAATCTCGGGATTCGTATTTATATACCGGCTCCGTCATTCTCTAGACGATCAAATCGAATATCTACAACGAGCTTTGAGAATAATTTGTTACGTTGAAAATAAATAGAACATAACAACGTGGTAAAACACAATTGCGTACGGTTTTGTACGCAATGTTGTCATATTGAAAAAATTATATTTTATCGTAATTCATGATAAATACCCATATGGTTTTATATAATGGTTGTAACTTATAATCAGCAATTTTGCCTGGTTTTAGACAATTTTAAAATATTTTTCGCATTTGGCTATTCATTAAATCATGTTAAGTATATTATAATATTATAGTTGGAAATAATTACTTGTTTTGGTTTTAACTTTTAACAGTATACCTATTTACTATGTACAAATAACAAGTAACGACAGTTATATTGTGTAATATGTAATATATATATGTGTGTATATATAGAGTATTAAGTATATTATATACATTATGAATAGGTACTAAAAATTTAAATATATATAATACGAAAAGCACTAAAAATAGGGTAACGTTGTATAAAAATCATACACAATATAGTATCGTTAAAATGTGCTTGTCCACGCAACGAATATTAGATGACAATATTATAGTAAAATTTAAACTATACGATATAACAAAATATAAAAATATAAATTTCTGTAATACAATATTTATGTATGTTATATCATAACATGTTAGGCCCAAAATACAGATAATAAAAACACTTACAAAATAACAATAAAATTTACAAATAAATAGTAGGAACATTATAAAAAGTGACAAAAAATAAATTAAAACAGGTAAAATTTAGATATATTCCTATATTTATAGATATATATTATATACAAAATGAGCTTAGTAATAAATTTAATTAAAAATATATATTATGAGTTATAATGCAATTTAATCATAATTTTTTTTTTCCAGTATTTCTTCTTATAATATTATTATTACTGGTTGTTAATTAAAAATTAAAAATAAATAATTTTACATTTACCTATTAGGTATAATTTAATATTATCTATTTTTTGATAATGATAATTTTTTTTTTGTATTTTTATTGTAAATTACAAAAATGTATAAGTACGTACTTATTATAATTATTTTTGAAGTTCACAATCACTATAATGTTATAACAGCAAATAACAAAAAAAAGTTTAACTTATACTGATTTTTTTTATCGTTTATACAATATAATATATACGTATTATATATATAATATATATATATATATATGTTTTTCTTGTTTTACATTTATCCTGTCTACTGCGGTCTGTTATATATTATGTAGAATCTACCTGGTACATACTAATAGAAGCCATTAGTGTTATTTTTTAACTTCTTTTATTTTCTCCATTGCAAATATACAATTTGATGATATAGGGATATAGGTACGTTCGCGCCTCAAGTGTATACACGCATGCGTCAGTTTGAACGTTGAACGAAGACTTAAGGTCATAAAAAAAGTTTTTACATTAATATTAAGCGTTACACGCTAAGAAAAAATAATAACTTGAAAACTTCTGGATATTTCGAATTACGCTTTTGGTAAATCACCAACCAATATAACTAAAGAGTTTGCCTGCGCATACAATTTTTAATAATGTGAAAATTATTCTAATATTTGAACAACGAACAATGAATACTTTTAAAAACTTGTAAAAAAGATTTTATTCAAAAATGAATATAATAATTGTATTTTTCGTTATTTCAGTTCTTGAATTTTACTTAAATTTTAAAGGGCGAATGTTTTTGAATTTTCATTTGCGATCATTTATATTATTAATATATAAATGCCCAAAAAAAAAACGACCTAAACATTATTCATATACCAATAATAAGATGTTAGTAAGATATACTAAACTATATTCATAGGAATAAAATAGGTTTATTTAGTTATAATTTATATAACGTAGGTACTTATATTATAATTCGTATACTTATACGACAAAATCAACATGAACCGTAATTATCAAACTGTATTAAATGTCTCAGTTTTGCAAATATTTATCATTTTTATCGATATTATTTTTGACTAATGAGAACGTACTAATTTATACATAATGTACTTATGTATACCCAATGCGCAGTAAATTATGACTCACGAAAAAAAAAGTGGAAAATAAAAGCTTATTAATCATTTTATAACGTAAATAAGTACGAGTATATCGTAGGTATATATTATATGTAATTAAGTGAAATTTGTTTTCAATTCACTAATTGAAAGTCATTTTCTATATAGCTAATGACGAATTGCGTATTGAGAGCATACAAAACAAATTCCTTGCTTATATCGCCTATATCCTTAAATTTTAATATCCTCTTCATGATTATTTCCTTTTACGCAATACCCTCAGTATTTCCTCTCCATAAGCATAAAAAGAACAAAAAAAATTTTAAATACATTTTGATAAGTATAGTCGTATAAAATGTTTTCCCAAATACATAATATGTATACGATACAAGGTTGACTTGTAAAAACCAAGCCCAGAAAAGCCCACTGGGTATTTTTTGGGGTTTAACCTACCTGAAAAAACCCAATACACTAACTTAGAAAAATCAAAACATTTTTATTGTGGTTAACTAAAATATATTGAATTTTTTCCACGGAATAGTAAATATTAAAATTCCTATTTAGAAAATTAAAAGCTCGATGAACTATGAACACAACTATAGAAATATTCATAAGTATTTGGTAATAATAATGTTATATATATACCTAGTTATTATTATTAATATAGGTACCAAAGTTAATACAAATTATATTATTATTGTATACTATAATAGAATTTATTATATTAAATTATACTAAAATTTAACTGGCCTTGGCCAGGACTAGTTGCTTATGAGTAATAAAAGTAAAACAAAAATATCATCAAATCTTTTATTAAAACATAATTTAACAAATAAATTATAAAACTGTTAAAAACTAAAATAAAATAACATTACATTAATTAGTAGTTTAACATTAGATCAGTTCATACATTTTTTAATTTTTATTGGGTTGAAGTGGGTTTTAAAAATAAAACATATTAAAACCCGCTCAAAGAATTTTCTTAAAACACCCAGGGTAATATTGGGTTTTGTGGGGTTTATGAAAAAAAAACCAATTGAACTCAACTGGGTTGGATTTTTTTTTTTAAAAAACTGGATTTTTTCAAACACTAATATACCTGATGTACCTATATATTATACTTATTTATCATATATCTATAAAATGAAAATGTATATAAGGGTCAAGAATTATAGCGACTTTGAAATATTATTTGTATTTCGACATGGGTTAATGTTATGCTTACTTGTATTGTTATTTCGTTAATTTTTTTTTTTTATAGGTAGATTTTAGCAAATCTATAGTAAAATTACCTGTTTTTTAAGTCTCCATTTAGCCAGTGAACACTCTGTTATTACAAACGAATGACGAATATATATAACATATATTTGTGATATAAACAATCAGATATAATATCCTTTATTTCTACCATAGAGATATGGCGTATCTTGCATGTACGTGTCATATATTTTATCTGTATACTATTTGCTCTTTTTTTTCCAAATTGGTTTATTTTTGCTTAAAAAAAGTAAAAATTTTTCTTTTCTATCTATTCGTACGAAACAAAGTTGTAACCCGAAAAGTATCCAGGTGCCTCGGGCCCCTGGATAAGAACAAAACGAATATTTTAATTGGCATAGGTATCACATTGCACGCATTACATAATCGGGCAAAAACGCGCGCCATATAATCGCGTGATGCTCAACGATACGACAAAATAATAATTCACGGTTAGCTGATAAGTACGCTCCAATAACCCCCGACGATAGCAAATAAATAATATGAGGTCATTATAAATAATAAGTAGAATATATTGTATTTTGTTGGTACAGAACGAATAGGATAACGATTACCGACAATATAGTATGAAAACAACAGTAACGTTTTCGAATTGTCTGTAACGAAAGAAAAACGTCTACAAATAACTACTGCATGAGTACAGCAATATTGGTTGGTAACTCACTTCAAAAACACATAAAAAATAAACATGAAAACGGTATGTGTTTTTCAAACTTACGGGAACGAATTATTATTACACGGAAGTCAAACGAGAATTATAGTATACGATAATTTAAACGAAATACACCACCTAACGGTATTTATTATTACAATTCGTTGTAAAAGTAATTCTATATACAACAACAGGAGTCATTTTGATTGAAGTGGGGGTGGACGGTCAAAACGAAGTCTACCTACCAGTATATATTATTCGGTGCATATTTTGGATCGACGGAATAGTATGAATTTTATCATGGGGACTGAATGTGGATTGTCAATTTTGAAAACGTATACAAAACTTATAAGCCTATAAATATAGGGGTTTTCATTAATTTTAGAGCACCTGAGAACCGACCCTTGTGTTTAATATAGAGTATGATACTAAAATATGAATTTAATATAATAATATGTAGTTAGTAACACACTTATACCTATAAAGTGATTTTCTAAACAATTTTGAAGTTCAGACCTCACATATAATATCGACCTTCGGAATACGTGCCAGTCTTGGATTATTATTATTACTACACACCTGCCTAATAGACATATTACTTTAGTACTAGTACAGATTATAAGAATCTGTGTATCACATTGATTTTTTAATTGAGTACTTAGTTATTTAGTGTACAAAATAAATTTATAAGTATAAAATGTGGCGTTTTGTTCACAATATATACACCTAGTTGCTCTTTTCCTTGAAGAAATATCCAATTAGACATTAATTTCCTTAGTAATTATTATCCACGTATAGCAATAATAAATACACTGAAAATAAAAAGAATATGAAAAAAATCAAAAATAATCAATATTGATGTTATACGCATAAAATATTATACTAAAAAAATTATAAATATTTTATTATGATATTAAAAGTACAGAACAATTATTTAATTATGTGAACGACTTAATGATTTTAATCAAAATAAATTATTATTACTCTTGAGGAGAGTACTATAACAAGGATAGGTAAAGTTAATGAAATAATTAGGCAACTATATAAAGTCAAGTTTATAAGAACGGTTTTTTTCTAAATAGTTACAAGTTAATGGACTAATGACTTAACTAATCAAAGTTTAAAGTTAAAACCAGATTTTAGTTAACCTAACTTGGTTCATCAAAAAGTTATAGTTAATTTCTATTTTTCTTTATTGGTACATTTTCCATTATATATACCTACATAAAACTTATATTTTGATTTAATATTACTCCTTGTATACTTTCATCCTCCGCATGATTATACTTCTGTTCTGCGTGCTCTGAATATTGTTACTATAGCGGGTCGTCGACATATATTTCATCTGTACTTTCTATCTAATCTTCCCTCTGCAAAAATCGATTCACTTATTTATTCCCTTATACATTTCAGAGTCCCTGTCTGTACTACTCGTTTTTCTGTCCTTTTTCATACTCCTCGCTCCTTTTCTAGTTTTCTTGAAAATGCTTATTTAGTCCGTCTCATGCAAACACCAAATAGTGGCCCATCCTTTCCATTACAATGAAATGTTTTTATACTCTCTAATCCTTTGTATTAATTGCATGTTTTCTTTATTTTGTATATATTTCTTAACTTTTTTTTTGGACTTGCCCCGTTTTCATAAATAAATAAATAAATATTACACAATACCTAGTCAATTTATCAAATAGTTGATAGGTATGATAGAGGATTTCAGGAATGTATTGGTTTTACAATGATGTGGTTTATTATTATTATTATTTTTTTCGTGTATATATTAACCTATCGACTTTTTTAAGGGGATATTTGTTGTGGTAAATGAGTAAACCTAACGGAAAATTCTTAAACGTTGTGAAAAAAAAAATCAATTTTCTATATTTGTCTAATGTGATACATTCATATATAATTATGAATAATGTATTGACTTTGTCAACGATCGACAAACAACATAGTTTCATAAAATGAATAAAAATAACCATTACCCAATCAAAAGTAGTTTCTATTTATTATTGAAAAACATTCGTTTGAATCGACAACTATAATTATTACATTTTTGATTTTTTTGCAGAACAGCTCACAGTTTAGTTGAGAGTTCAAAATATTAGTTTTGTTAAAATAACATCATCTATGCAAAATCAATTGACAATACTCAACTAATATGTGTATATTAAACACGGATCATTAAATATTAACGCTCAGAAGTCTCATACAATTATATAATAATCATTAAAAAATAGATGGTTATTTTTAAGTTCTGACATTATACTGCAGCTCTCCGTTTACAAATATTTACAAGTTAAAATACCATAAAATATAAAAAAATATAATCCCTAAAGACAATAAAACATAGTTGAATAAAAAAAAAGATACTATTTTGTGGATTTTAAATAGTTGTTTATAACCTAATAATATATGTAAGTATTAAATATATAGTTTTCTGCTAAACAAAATACGAGTAAGTATACTGGTTAAAGTTATTTTCATTCGTTTTCCTTAAAACACAACTTGCGCACTGCATTGTCCAGTCAGTAATATTTATATATACATGTGAATTCTAAGTACATTTTAAATTTTAAATCAACAGAATATAGGAAAGTCAAATGTATATAAATACTATTGCATATGGATTTACACATTTCTAAAGTTTCAATAAAAATGTCCGCATTTTTATTTCAGATCGAGCTTCGACAAGCCAAATATATTCATAAAAATTATAAAATGTAAAATAAATATCGAATGTGCTAGACAGGTAAAATATGGAATTTATAAGTCAGGTAAATTTTTACCTAAAATATTTAAAAATTATTTTAAAAATATTAACATAATAATTTTGTTTAAAAAAAGTACACAATTGTATCCTTAAAATGTGTTCAATTGTGTACGCCAAATGATAAGTACAATATCGCCTATTGATCGACCTACTATAGATATAGCAACAATGATAAAAATATATTTTAAATCTTCATGCAATATACAAAAAGTATTGCAACTTTGCACGGAAATTGTAGATAAAAATGTACGCAGTCGAATCCTTAAAATGCGTACGATAGCATTCCTGATAAGGACCCTACCTTTACCCAATTAACCGTACCTATATAGAAGGATAATAATTAATATTTTATAATTTCATTATTATTTGTTTTGTGTACTTTTAAGTACTTTAATAAGTAACAACTGTGTAATCTTTCTAAAAAAAAAAAAAAATTATTTTAATAAAAAATTTACATATATATATATATATATATATAAATGTCGAAAGTATTATAAACTATATATATAAACGATAATGATAACAAGTAAGTAGGTAATAGAATTTAAATACCAAATTATCAATTAGCATAAAATAAAATGTTCCTATTAATATGAGATGCCTACAAGGTACAACCCATACCTAAAGGATCGTTGCATTTTTTTTTTTTTTAAATATTACCGTTTGCAGAATATATAATTATTTTTAAATGCACGTGCAAAAAATATATATTAAAAACAAAAACGTTAGACATTAAATTCCTATTTTCTATATTATATAGTATAAGAATATTCAAATAACAAATGTTTTTTTTTATATATATATAAGATTTCACGTTTCCATAGTCATTATATACTTTACGATGAATACAAATAATCATCGAAGGCAAGCGTAGAAAATGATTTTAATTCAAATAAATCCTGAATAAACCGACTTGATGAATATTCTCGGAAAAATTTTGGTTTTATGGAAAGTGTACTTCGGTATATATAATATATTATAAATTATAGTAAGTAGCTACGTAGTTTTATCTCGCTTATTCTTTAATGTACAATAATGTTTTATTTACTGCAAAAATTGTATGGTCTTTTTTTTCATATTTTTTTTTTTATTTACTTATATAGTAATATAATAATTTGATGCGCACTACAGTATAATGGGATTCGCAGCATGGTTATACTGTTTAATCTTTAATTTTAATAATAATAATAATATAATGGTGTATCTAGTGTAAAAGTCAAATTATAATATTTAAATTAATTTTTCATTATTAAAATGATCGATTTTAGCTAATCAGATAAAGAAAATTTACAAAGCGTCGTTAAATTTAACTTATAATATGAAATACTATGGTATCCTGTCAGTTCGCCAAAAAAGAAAAAAAATATTGGAAATTAAAAAATCAAATCAAAACATTTATCATATAGTTCAATGTAAAACATTTAATGATTTTAAACATTAAATACCCACTTCTTTCTTTTATTTTATATTTCCCTTCATTAATCGGTGTGTCGTCATTACCACGCTGCATGTATTATAATTTATATTGTTATATTTTCTATACATATAAATCTACTTTCCTACCATTTATCTAGTTAACTTAACTTATTAAACTTGAATATTTTATTTTGATCCGTGTTTGACTCGAGGAAAGGCTGCCTTAATGGTTTTACCTAATCCTTGGTTGTATGTTTCAGTTTAACCAAAACCATAACACTTACAAAGGGATATACTCGTAATATCTTAACTTACTTTATTATATTATTCTGTATCTATTTTCTCACAGCTCATCAAATTAACTTAAATTAACTTGATTTATTTTGTTTCGTATTTGACTCGAGGAAATGCTGCCTTAAAGGTTTTACCTCATCCTCGGTTGCGTGTTTCAGTTTATTTAATATCACAAATTTATAAGAATACGAGCGTACATCTATAAGATAATATATACACGTACAATAGTGACAACTTGCTAACTTCACGACCCTTCAGAGTCTAAATTACATTAATTTGAACGTGTTTTTACGAACGTCCAGCGATTTTCATCTACACAAGGTTAGTGCGTTTAATTATAATAAAAGCGTTATTGGACGAAAACATACCTACACAATAATTTAATAAGGGTCAAAATTCACTACAATAGATTTCCGATACGACTATACTTACCGTTACACGCGTCCTTATTTTCAACATAACTATATAGTATATACATCTCATAAAATACATTTTATTCACAAATAAAATATTATATAAATAAATAACATCTATTGAAACGCACGTTTAAAACACGTAAAATCATTTTACATACATAAATTATATTTTATTCCACTGGTTAATTTGTCTCGGTGTTTGACTTGAGAAACGGCTGTCTTAAAGGTTTTACCTAATCCTTGGTTGCTAATATCATTTCAGATATATTTATAAAAATACGATCAGTATAATCTTATAATTCGAAATATTATTTTATACTCATGTCTATAGTATATTTACGTAAATATTCTTGTATTTCATAGTAGATACCTACAACCATACTTTAATAATAACCTCCCATACGACCTTTCCTCTCTTTTCGTTATATCACATATTAGCACACAACGCGGAGCCCTGTTTCCCTATATTTTTGTTCTATTACAATTTAATAATCCAACAAAACAAATATTTACTAACATAAGTAAATTTGACAATGAAAATAAATATAGTGAAATAGTAAACATAACCTTTAACTTAACTTGGTAATATTATTATTGGTTTTTTTATTTTTGTATATATTTAACTAAAATAGTTTTTAAAATGAAATAATTTTCCGACCTCACAGTTCAATAGTATTTTTGATGAAAGTCCCAGAACCATTTTATTCAACGTAGTATACGAATTATAATAATAATTTCGATTATTTTTATGTTCATTATAACGTATATTATAATATGACTGTAATTCCTGAGTTCAGACTAATAATCAATGACCTTGAAATTAGTTTCTTGCTAATGGGTACTTGGTAGGTATATAGTTAATTGTTAATTTTAATGTGTTCTCATGACAAGATGACTACAACTACAATAATACTAAGTATATCGAACGACATTTCTTTTTATCATTATATTTCATATATTATATTATAAGAAATAACAATTTTAACTTCAACGAAAAAACTTTCGCAGAGTATCTACTTATAATTTTACTATAATATATGAAGATTATATTTAAAAGTTTTTAACAAATGAAAAACTATGGAATTCATTATACGTTTTTGTTCAATAAACTGGTAAGTACATATAATATTTAAAAAAGTTACAGATACCCGATTACAAGCAATAGACTAATGTTATAATGTAAAGGTTTGTAAAAAACGTTTATAATCTCTAAATATTAACCGCTAAACTTACACCACGAATATACCGATATATATTATTATAACTGTCTAAATAAATAGGAAACTTAAAAGAAATATACTTAAAACTACAAAATTTTACTTTTAAAAAAAATTTTCAACTATCTTTTAACAGTTTAAAAAAATACTGGAAATAGTATTATCATTGTTACAACTAATAATTAGTAAATATATATGTATGTATATTTTGAATGCCATGATGTATATTATATGGACATACAATATATACTACAAGCATGTTATAGTATGTGGATACCATAAGTATAAACATCAATAAAATTTACTTCAATAAAAAACGACTGCTGTCAATGTGATTTATCGTGTAGTGTGCAGATTTATTAACTGTTTTACGCGAGTTGTGGTTTTTAACAAATGAGTGTGTAAAATGAGGGTATATACTAGAGCTCTGCACAGTCTGGTCTAGACCGGTCTGAACCGGTCTTTTCGGTCTTTTTCTATTGTAGTTCATAGCGGTTCAGTCCGATTGCTAAAATCAAGTCATTTTGGTTGGCAATACCTATGTATTTTTTAAAAACGTGGTCCGTCCACAATATATATATCGGTGTAATACAGTTCTGAACTATAGAATTATGGCTGATTTTTCGATTGTCCGGTCCTGGTTTACATTTTGGACATCAATATGATAATAAAATTGTACGAGCAGATAGTATACCTATATACATTATACATGTTATAAGGTAAAATAAAATAACAATATTAGTATGTATTTTATAGAAAACTGAAGCAGCCTATGCCCTAGGTGGCATTATTCGGTCCGGTCTAGTTTTATTCACAATAGTCTCATCCGGTTTGGTCTTATACATTCTTGCCCGGTCTTATTAAAATAATATATTTAAATTTTGTCCGGTATCGGTTTTATTCCAAAAAGTTTTTAAATATAGGTCCGGTTTCGGTATTTTAGTGGATTGAAAAAAAATACGGTCTTATCTGATCAGATTTCATTATGCATTAGATGACGTTATTAAATCCATTTTTAAGGTATTTGGTGTAGGCATTTTTATGAAGCTTTTTGAACATCAGAACTTTAACAATTAAAAAATTTTAAATACATTTTAAAAGTATTCTGAAAATAGTCTCATATAAGTACCAGTTTGTATTGTTATGTACCTAACTATATTTGTTCAAAAACTATCTGTGGATTTCTGATTACAGTTTGATTAAACAATTATCGTTAAAAGAAATTATTACAATAATCAAATACGAGTACTTAATCTAAGATCGATTATAGAGTTTTTGTTTAATAAGTATATTTAAACATCTATTTTTGTGTTAGAAAGAAAATTAAAAAAATGATTTTAATTAAAAATCTTTTGTTTTTCCATAGAAAATATTCTCATTTATCATACTTATTATGTTTAAATTTTGAGTCCAAAATAACTAGGAGATAAGGTTGTACTTATAGTAAGTGTGGACGTGTTTTAGTGCAGTTTAAACGCACGTATAGCATTATCTTAAGGTGTTCACTGTGTGTGACTATCGGATCTGAACCCCAAACATGGATTGCCTAAAAAAAACTCGCAGGCCATTTCCCCCATGAATTAACGTTATCAGTCTAAATTTGTATTTTCTTGATCTTCATTTTACTTTGTTGGTATTTTTTTTTTATGTTCGGCATATGATTTTAAATATACATAATACTTATACTAAATGTGATTTCACTGATTAATATGAAAGTGGTAGTAGGTAGTAGTAAAAGTTTTCGATTAATCAAATGATTTTAAAATTATTTTTCAAATAAACATGTGTACGTGTGATGGTGTTATTTTTTACAAATATTGTATGTGATAGTGAAGTTTTTTTTTTTTTAAAAAAAAGAGGTTATGGACTATAAACTTTCTGGTCACTATCCACCACGATGGGAAATTATTTTAATTAAAAATCGTATTATCGTATATCATTCGGCTTCATTAAACAGTTTACTGAACTGACAGTCTGACCCGTTTACTCCATACACTGACGGTTTAATGTAATACAGCACGTGACAATCCAAAATTATCCGACTTAGACCCTGGGTCAATGGCTCGTCCGGTGGCCCGGCGAACTTGGAATATTTTTCCCGTACATCTCGGTTTTGATCTAATCTATGACGGACCATGCATAGCTCTAGTATACGCCAACTACATAATGATTATTAATAATATAACTAATTTTAATATCAGTTATAAAAGAGTATATTAAAATTTTGAAGAAAAATTATAATAAAACCTCTTCGCATTTTAAGATATTTCTCATGATGCATGATGCACTACAACGATGCCTTAGTAATAAACATTAGTAAAATCCATTTAATGAGTATTTTTACAAGATTTTTAAAAACACAAAATCATTGACGATATTGTAGTAATAATATTATTATATAATATGAGTATTAATAAAATATATACTTAGGTAGCAAATGCATAACTGAAATATAATATCCTGTAAAGGAGCCACCTATAATAGTATCTACAGAAATAATGCAAAAGCAAAATAAATAAGTATCATTTTTTGTTTTATGCTTTAAATTTATTTATTTATGTAATAAGAACAATATAACAACTTATTGGTAAGAAATGTATAGTATCTACTATTGTATACTATGTATAGTGTCTAGCAACTCAATCTACATATCATTATGATCTAATTAAAAACTTAATATTTTTAAACTAACATTAACATAAAGTTCAGTAATATTGTATAATTTTGAATTCTCCTTAAGATAGAGAATACTATATAACAAAATGCCCAAATTTAAGGAAATTTTAAAAATTAAAATATTATATCTATGTAATTGAAAAATGCTTAAATATATTTTGATAATAATTTGTAAGGCACAATATCAATATCGCTTTTTATTGTTGTTGTTTTAATATTTATTTGTACATTTTATTGAAAATATTACTTTTGCATTTCTCATTTTTACCATCTAGTGAAAATATCGTAGAAATATGAGATAACAAATTATAAAAAACAACATTATCTAATGCCAAACTTAGCAATATTTCAATATGTACAAATGGCATACACGTTTTATTAGTTATTAAAAAAACCTTTTTTTTCCGATTTTTTTTTTTTTTTTAAATGTAGTATTAAAAAACGATAATGTTGTTATCTGTAATTTTTTTTATTTATTTCATATTTCTAATATGTTTGTGAGTTGATAAAAATGAGAAATGCTAATGCAAGTTTTTCGTTGAATATACATATAAAGTATTGATAGGTATTATCAGTTTTATTTATGGTTTCAACCAACGAAGTACGAGACATATTTTTCAGAAAGGAAAAATGAATTACTTGCTGTTAATCATTCTAAATATTGATTAATAACTAAATACATAAGATAATTTGATAAAATAGAGGTAAAATATACAATATTATTCCTAATTATTATATTAGATACTTTATATTCGTGTCGTATTCGTGTATTTGGTCATGAATAGTAAGCATTTTATTTAATCTTATTACATGACGTGTAGTATTTATTTATATTGTTTTTGAGGTACCTAATAATTTATTAGCCGATTTATTCTGCCGATACCCAATCTATAACAACATCGCAACGTATTTTTACGTGCAGGATGCAGTAACCGTGCATATATTATGTTTAATTTTACATTTTTCGTGTAGTCGTACTTTACCGATTTTTCTAATAGGTTAAAATGATAAATGCATAATATAATATTTATAATATTGTATAACTATGTAGGAGGTTATGGGGAAAAAATCTTTTAAAAATGATAAACTGGATTTGGATGTATATTTAATTAACAAATCTAACATTTTGTTAAATTCACAATCAATTATAATAAAATAATAAAATAAATATATAGGAATAGATCCATACAATAATATAAAGTACCTACATTATGTTGATATACCTATATTTTATACTCGTATTTTGTTGAAACATTAATAATTATTATATTATCCTACAAATAGTTAATTATAAAATATTACAATGTTGTTTTCTTAAATCTTTTACTTTGCATCACAAGAAATATTTAAAAGTATTGTTAACTGTTTAAAAATTTCGGCTGTAAATATAGTGACAAGAATTTCATTTAATAGGAAATTTTGTCAATATTACTAAATTCTTATTTAGTTATAAGCCTTCATAATGTTTGTAGTTATTATATACCTTATAATATATATGTATCGAGTGCATTATAACACCATAGATATATTCTTACTAAAAATATGTTTATTTCAGTGATTTGTATACTTTTTATTTCATTTGTGATATTTTTTCTAAAAATTTCGATGTATAGGATTTGAATACAATATTAATATAAGTATCGAATAAAAAGTGCATTGATATTTAAAATTTAAAAGTAAAATAGTATAGTGAGGTGGACTAAAAAATTATTTCATGGTCCCACGAAGCGATCCATCAATAGACTTATATTTTATACATTAGCCAATTTAACCTATAAGTTGAAAAAGTAGATTGGAATTTAAAATATTTGTGATATTAACAACTCGATATTGTAACAGTCATGTACCTAAGTCAAAATTTAGGTACAATCTTTCTCTATGAACTCGATGTATTTTTTCGTTGTTACACTCATCATCACTCATTACAACTCATAAGACGTAATCTTTATATAGATAATCATTACAATAATAATTATACTAAATTAATTTTACGAAAATTTAAGGTCTACCTATATGTTGTTTGCACGATTTTATAAATTGTCTAAAAAATCATGTAACAGAAATAACGATTACACACTGAATAGTGGTAGGTATAATTTTCTCTTTAAAAATTAAATATTTTGTGGAACATAATAGAATAAAAAGTGAAAATATGGCTAAACATGCCCCAGCATTTATCTACACTTAAAATAAATATATTATATAAATAATAAACAGCTTTATGTTCGATACATGCAGTAACACATAAAAACTATTAGAAAAATGAAGATCAGTGTTGCAAAAAAATTAGGTAGGTATCCTGGTATCATAAATATATATGCATAGGTTTACCTGTGTATATACATTTGATTTCTCTTTTATAAAAAGCAGTAGACACTATAATTTACATTCAAATTAAATTTTAAAAAAATAATCATAATTACAAAAAAATTGAAAAACGAAGAATTGAAAACAAGTGTTTATTTTTTTTTGTAAAATAAGATCACGCCCGCGGTATATGAAATATTTGCCATCTCAAACAAAATGTGTTGTTGTTAACGTGTGCAATAATTAAAACGATATTTAAATGATCATATTCGTATCTTGGTAGAGTCTTCGTTTTTTAGAAAAACCAACTACTCTACATTTAACATTATTAAGCACTGTGTAAGTAAATATATATTTTTAAATCCAAAATAAACATCATCGGTGAAACAAACACCGACCAACGCTAATCGCGTTACCGAGAATTTGCATAGTTAGTATATAAAATGTATTATTATTAATCCTGACCGGATTATTTAGAAACGCATTTTTTTTTTTTTAACTTAATGGAAGCATTTCATTTTGTTGACACATCACTGCTGCACATGGCGCGGAGACCTGGCCTACGTCATTATGCCGTTCGTACTATTTCGTTATATTAATATGAAATAAAAAATCATTTTCGTAATTTATAATAGTATAATAATAATATGTTAACGTTAATGTCACAAATTTATACGTTTAGCCGTAAAAAAAAGGTATCAAACAGTATTTTGTCCTGGACTTTTCGGTTTTAATTATATTTTATAACACCTGTCGGAAGAGGGTGGAAGCACTTCGCTCGTCGGACAGCCGATAGGATACACTTAGTGGAAGTGTTGAATTTGAAAGTAATGACGAATATTATTTCTTTCGACAAGATAATTATGAGCTGTGCTTGGGTGTAATAATTAATCGATAAACATGACAACTTTATTTGTTATCTTTCGATGTACAATGATTATGATTATTGTTTGATTATTCGTTATAATCAATAGTTTTCCTTTATTATTAAGAAATCTACAGGGAAATTATAATGTACCATCTATAAATCATTTTCTATCGAAATAGCTCTGTACCCCAAGATTTCTACTCAACTCCTTCTACCCAAATAGTTGTCTTCGGAAGAAAGGAAAGAAAACCAAATATCATTGTAAAACCAAGAGATCCTTCACTCCGCTCAGAATCTGAAATACAACGTATCTATATTAATAATTGCACAATCAAACAACTAAAAAATAACAACAGTTTTATATTGTGTTGTACAGTATAAAACCACTAGTGTCCATATAGATTATAGATATATAAATAATACATAGTTTTTAAATATAACGTATATTAGGTACGTAAAATACTAAAAAACATGACAATGTTACACAGAAATAATTTATAAAAAATACACGTTATTGTATCAATGTCGTAATTTCGTTGAACTCCTATATACTCGTATTATACACCACCTCGTAACAATACGTCTAACTATGTAAGTGCGCATTACAATAATAAGCGATGATTCTAATTAAAATAGATTTTGTAGTGCACAGAAATGTCGGGTAAAAACACGTACACAACCATAAGCTTAAGGTTGTTGGAAGTCTTCTATTTTTAAAGAAGAATAAAAAATGAAATTGTAAAGTTTGTGTTAGGTTACAAAAAAATGTTAATGTAATAATAGTTACAAATCGTTAAAAATAAATAACAAAATACAATCAAAGTCCTGAGTAAACATTTTTAAATCTGGGTGCTGGCGTGATGCACTTCTAATAAAGCCTAAAATAATAAAATATCTACTATTGCATAATATGCCTAATAAGGGCTACACGCAATCGTGTTGTATCGAAACAAAATTCGCCCTAATTGTTTAAGGTATAGTATTGTACCCAAAAACCCGATTCAAATTCAAATATATATTTTGAGTATATACCTATATTCATAATAACATTTTATTATTTTTTAAGTAGATACCAGGTTTCTATCAGCAATAGGCATAATTAAAGGAAATGGGATTCAAAAATATTGTTTGGCTCCCTCCACAATAAAATTAAATATAAAATAGAACACCACTGAAATACTTGCTTATATTATAATTTATAGGTATTGCTGTATTGGAAAAAAATTATCGTTTATAAAAATACTCGTATGAATAAATTAATATTTTAATAGAAAACATAATAACATTAAAAAAATTCAATTACCTACTAATTTAACTGAAATATTTAAACCGCCAAAATAGTTACAAGTAATGAGTGTATAGTACATATATACATATAATTGAATGTATAATACATTTTTCGAATAATAAATAGCTACATTAGAAAACAATATTCGGGTAAAATGATTAAATTAAATCAATCAACTCACTATTTTGTACATTACATACATACATATATATATATATATATATATATATATATATGTATACATAAAAATCAAATCCCTCATATTATATTGCACACAATTTTAGGCAAAGATAATGTACATATTTTTTTATTTATTTATGACGAAATTAATCATAAAAAAATGTTTGCGTCATGTAATATGCCATTTATGATTATTGATTAAATATAACAATATTTCGTATGATATATCCGTTGTGTGACTATACACTATAATACTATATAAATACTGCAATATTCGTTTATAGGTTTATAAAAAAATCAATATTACTTTTCCAGAGTACCTATAATTATTATTCGCACTATTAATTTTTAAACTATATTATCATAACGTAAAAGCCGGACAGTAAGTAATGGAAGTACATCTCTCGTTGGGTAGAATACTTATACTATACATTGAATTTGATGATTTATATAATAAATGATTTATCGATAACACGATTCTGAATGAAGCTTCGGTGTATATAACATGAGTATTACTAATAGCACGTATACGGATAGTATGAAATACGACTTCAATATGCCTAGTGCTATAGTAAATATGTGGTATAAATTTCAAGTTTCTAACATTTTAGTTTTCTAATTTATAATAATTTTCAGTCTTTTATGGTAGTTATAAATATTATACAGTGTGTTCAAGTTTAGTGGTAACTAATCTATACCGTTAAAAAATACAATAAATACGAATTATATCATTAAAAACTTTAGACCGTTCTGGATCACTCAGTTTTTAAGGTATAAAAAAACTTTACAAGTAAAAATTACTTAGAAAAATTAGGATTATATAAATCCAGTTTCAAAAATGATAGTTCCTATTCAAGGAAATATTATTTTACCGCGCATGCGCAGATAAAAAGGGTTAACATTTTTTTTCAAATTATGTATATTCTATTATTCTCTATTCAACGAAAAAAACCTGAATTAAATTCAAGGTCATCCGTCTAAAATATATCGTGTTACCATTAAATTTGAACACACTGTATATCACTTATAGTCAATTACCGTGAGAAGTTTATTTATTATGTTCATATTTATAACGACTTTTCGTGATTTTTTTCCTTTGAAAAGGTGGTTTTTCATTATTTTTTTGAAAACTACTTAGAAAATCAAAAAACTTTCTATAAAGTACCAACTACAATGAATTTCCTATCAACAATGTCTATACCAGAATATTCTCACTTTACTCCTTGTACCCGAAAAATGTTATGCATATACATAAAGTATTACTAAACACATTAGACCAATACATTCCTTGCAACGCTAAGAATTAAAAATGAAAACGTATAAAACTAGGTGTCTACAAGTAGCTCACCTATTCCCTAATAATATACTCGTATTATATAATTATATATGTAGGTACAATTTAGTAGGTACTTACCTATGAACTATTAAGTATGAACAAATTATTTTTGATTAAATAAATTTTAAACGTTTTAAATATCAGATATTCACGATTTTTTCAAAATAATTAAATTATATGCTTGGAAAACATTGTTATTAATTATGACGTTCATATTTTTTTTTTTTTTTGAACGACCTATGAACGCGTTCATTTAAAAGTCATTAGAACGCATTTGTGAACGTGTTCCATTTCTTAACGAACGTGAATGATATATTTGATATTGATATTGATATTTAATATATTTGATATTGCACAAAATGCATATTATTTAAAATTTTTATCATACATTGGAGACACGATTATCAATAATAAATAAATTTAATATGTGATAATAATAAATTATAAAATTAAAATTAAACTCAGCGTATTTCAATTTTAATGTTACAGTCATTTGAATATAAACGTGCAATAAGTTATAAATAAGATTAGGTATGGCAGTATAGGTCTACGCACATGTATTTCTATGGGGGTAATTTAATTTTAAACATGTGTATTGTGTACAGACTATAGAATACAAAGTACAATAGAATTATTGTTCTATTACTATTTACGTTTAAATACACGTATTATCGTTGGAATAAAACATAGCCACTTGCGTATGTCGTAAATTAAACCGAAAATATTTAAATATCCCCCCATTTGTTGTGAAACACCAACTATACGTAAGTAACAAATTAATTGAAATGTAATTTAAGTGTACTTTTTTCATTCGCACCTATTAGCCCGGGTCACTCAAACAGTTTAATTCGAAAATATACTCCGATAAAATAAAAAAATATTGATAAAAATATTACAAAATTATCAGTAAAAATATTGATGGTACATAATCACATATACAAACTATAAAAACGCAACGTAAAATATGTAGTTTTACATAATCAAAACAACTTAAAATTGTTATTTAACTTCATAACAAAGTTCGACTACAAATTTGTTAAAGCACTTTTGAAATTAACACGTTAAAGCGTACGGTTTAAAAAAAAAATGGGTGTTCTATAAACTATACCTATAAGTAAGTACTAAAGTTGCGGAACAATGGTTTTCAAAAAAATAAAAAATAAATTAACGAGCAAACGAACGCGTTTATTTTTAATAGAACGTGGGCTTGAACGCGTTCTTTAGGAAAACAACGACGTTTTTAAGTGAACGTTCCAAACACTGCTTCTGATCTAAAATTTCTATAATTGTATTATTCGATCATCATTTTGTACAATTAAAAATATATACGCATTGTACATATGGTATAAAACATACCAAGTGTATTAATTAACCAAAATGATAATACGATTACGTACGAATTTGTTTGAAATGTAATTTTAATTTCTAAAAAAAAAATTAGTTTTATAAATGGTCGTGCAATCAGTATTTTCTTATTGACTTCGAAAAATTATCAAACATTTTTGTATTTATTCATTATTTTGTGTTAAAATATACTGAGAAATATTCAACTAATTTTGGTTTTACTTTTAACCAGTATTCGAATTGGGGGGGGGGGTCTAGGAGGGCGGAGCTCCTCTACTATTTTATAATATTTTGAGAGCACCCTTACTTATTATTATTTACAGTATACAAGTTGCATAGTTTGAGGAAAATTAAATAAAAAATGATTGAAGATAGTACTCCTTATATTTTTCCAATTGGAGCACTGCTTTTAACAGAATATAATATATATTAATAACAACTAACGAGTAAACATCATAATATTGTGTGGTACCTATCTGTAGTAAGTCCGTGGGGGAATTTTTGATTTGCGGATCAAAATGTCCCCGGATCAAATTGTCACCTTACTATATTACTTTACCCGTATTAATTTTTTATGAAAATATGAAATAAGATAAAAAATAATAATAATTTAAAAGTTATATTTATACGTATTAGGTATATATTTTATTTTAAATTCTAGACAATATAGTCAAAAGATTACATAAAGAGTGTACAACATAAGAGATTATAAATAATGTCTATGAAGTGCCATAAAATTTCAAAACCTAAAAGAATTCGAAAAAAAAATCCAAGCCATTATTTAAGATACTTCATTATTGAAATGTGTATTCATAATATGTACGGTGTCTTATATAATAATTTTGTTATAGAATATATTACCTAAATCAATTCGAAACAATTTTAGATTTTAGAAAAATATACGGACAAGTGACATTTTAAAATATTAAACCCCTATACCTACACAAATAAAGATTCATTTTTAACATTTTTGAATACACACGTCTTGGCACACGATAATATATACGTTTATGTCATTATTTTGACATAATTTACTAATTTATTTTAAAAAAATCGAGATTATGTCCACTATATACATAATATACCATAATAAAAATATAAGATCAATATACGTAATCATACGGGTAATAAGCTATTCTTTTTCAAAAATAAGTTTTTGTTGTGCAATATGTAATGAAAAAATTTGAAAGTATTGCGGGTGCATCGAACAGAGACTTTTAAGTTAATTAGTGACTAGTGTTAAAAGGATAAGGGAGTCGACAGGACCAGAAAGAAGCTTACGGAGAAAAGAAAGATAATTACATTTTTTCTTTAGTGATTTACTTAATTTCAGTACCTAAAATAATACATCGAAAATGAAGTTTATATTTTATAATACATTTCTCATTTATTTTTCTGTTTTTTTTTTTCGTATTTTCTTATAACATAATTATATAGTAATATATAAAAAACAAAATATTACTCACCGATTGTGACGAGTTTTATCGAGTGATTTACGGTGTGCGTCTGGTTGGACAATTGACACGTGTACTCGCCGTGATCGGACGACGTCAAACTTCGTGTATATATGGTTTGATTCGCACTTTCGGGGTTCAATATGAAACTGGAAACGTCACCTGGCCATGGATAAGGTCGATTATCCTTAAACCTAAAAAAATAACAACAAAGAAACCGTTCAAAAATTGTTTTTAACAATTTATTTTTAGGTTCTACTCGTATTCGTCGAAATGAAATAGCCTGTGAGTGTCACATAAACATGTGTGTATATCGTGTAGTTTTAAAGTCTGGCGATTTTTATTATTTTTTTTTTTTGTAAATGTTTTCTTTAGTTTTATCGATCCGGTTGTGTTCACAAATTACACCTGTTACGGGCTATTCCAGGAATTCTCTTCACTATAAGCATAATATATACTGAATGCAATAACCAGCAATGTTATAGTCCTCAGAATCTGTACAGAGATCTGGAAGTGATTGAATCTGAGGAAAATGTGACTTAGTGACTTAATTTGATGAAAAAATGACATTTTTTTTATTAAAACTTTAAAAGTAATTATTTAAGTAAATTATAGTATAAACCGGCTTATAGAACTTTATTATTATTATATAAGCAAATATCGCGTACCTAGTCTATAAAATTAAAAATATAATATTATACAAAATAACATAACTCGGTCCTCACCCATTACCCTTTCAATATAAATATTATTTTATAGTATGTTTTTTACACATACTAACATATATTATATAATATATAAAATATATATTTATAATATTACATAATTATATTTTAATTGCAGCTTGATAAACAAAATAATTTTTTTCCTATTGGAACTTGGTTCACAAACTTTATGATTTTATATGATATATATATATAAGATATAATTTTACACATGGACTTTATGTGTAAAAAAATGACCTACAACTATATTCAAACAATGATATAAAAACTTAATAATACTGCAGTTGTGTATATAATATGATCGAAGCCTTTGTTGTATTTTAAATTGTTTTTATAAAGTATAATATATATAGAAGCAATTTTATCTAAAATATTTTTCTGTATAATAATATAATATAGAGTTGCTTAAAACGGGCGAGATTGTACAGTTTATTATTATTTAAATTATGGGGTAAAATACAATATCGATATTGATATAGTTATATTAATAGTTGTAATATTTCTATAAAATGTACCCCATAAAACTATATAAGCGACGCGTTATTTTAACATCTTGCCGATCGTATACTGCAAGTATAAATTTCAGTGCTTCCAGGGATGATCAGAAGACATTTTTATAATTTGTTGACTACATTCCGAACAATTTATAATTTTCCGGCTAAATTCCGAAATACTCCTTCAAAGTGGTAAATAAATATAGATATTATATATTATAATAAATACATTTTGCCGAATACTTTTAAACCCCACTAAAATCTCCCCTGAGTGTTTTGCTATATTTTAACTCGAAATCATGCATGCACACATTATATAATATCAACTATGTTCTACTACAGTGTATATAGATATTAAAAACTTTGAACTTTATTATATTCATTTATCGATAACTTGAATTATATATTGCGCTATGAAGTATAAAAATAAAATTACATAAAAAAATCTCTCAAATAGGTAGTTTAAATTTTGGAACTATCCGTCCACTACAATTAATTATATATACAATTTACTATATCTACTGATAGTGTATAATTTATTGTAGATATAATATAATATAAGGTACAACATATTATTTTCATGATTTTTATCTTGCATTAGTAGTTTGGCTGTTATATTATACATTATAGTACTATAATACATGCGTGCGAGTTACCGTATCTAAATATGTATTATACTATCAAATTTTAGAAGTGAATTATGGGAGGGAGGTCCAAAAGGTTATACGCCTTTTTCGTTTAAAATCATATACCTATACTTATTGTACGTTTAATTAATAGATACCCATAAATACCTAAATAAATACAACATATTATAAGTTTTTTTTTTTTTTTGTTTATTTAAAGTTAAAACCTTACAAAAACTATTTAACAATGCATGTACCTATATGGATTTGTTGGAACACCCTTTCTGAGTTATCCAACTTTGAACATTGTAACGCCAAGTTCAAAATGATTTTTTCAATTTTTCAAAAAATATAGAATGCTCGTACTAAGTCATTTATTTATGGATTATTATAAAAAAAAAAATTTTAGACGAAATTCAGATTATAAATATCTAAAACTAGTCCATTTTTTCATTACTTTGTAATTAAGTTAAGGAGAAATGTGGGATTATCTGGACGTTTTAAATATTATTTGCCATTCAAAAAAATTAAATAATTAACAAAAACTAAAACGCTCTTTCAAATACGATATTATGTGTTGAACGATCGAACAAATAATATATCAAAATAATAGAAATTCTAAGCTAATATTTAGGTACTTGTTCATTTTACTGATATTGATAATATTAACGATATTGTAGGACTTGAACAAAACGTGAATTACTTATTCGTAACGTTCGTAGATAGATGAAGATAATAAAATGATCTAATGTAATTTTAACATAACCACAACAATTTAGCACATAACGGAAATTTTATTAGATAATGTTTAATTAAAATTAAAACAATATGTTTAAAATTTACGAGCTAATGTTTAAATTAAATTTTTTTAATTCTTTCTCAAAATGACTCGAGAAAATAAGAAAATAAATAAAATACGGGTAATTTTTAATGTGCGTAATCTGCGAATTTTATCTCTAAATATACTATTATAAAAAGTCATCCACATCCATTAATAAATATCTTAGTACGAGCGTTTTAAACTTTTCTGAATTTGAAATAATTTTAACTCGATACAATTTTGGATTTAGAAAAGAGTTTATTGGACAGAAATATTTTTAAAAAATTCGGGTTTTTTTTCGAATCCAGTGTCAAAAGTATGGTTGTCATATGTTGTACATAGGTACTGCGCATGCGCACACCAAAAGAGTTAAAATTTGAAAATTTATTTAAAATTGAAATTTTGAAACCTACCTCATCTACCCCCCTCTCAACCAAAATTTTTTTTATATAAATTCAGAGTCATCGGACTGAGAAATGAAGTGGTACCTATACTAAGTGGTACTGTCAAAACGGGACACGCACTGTATAATGTATATCACGGGTAGCGAAATTTTAAATCGTATACCATTTCGGCTCCTCATATATCTCCCACTACTCCACCAATTTAACATATAATCTTTGGTATATGAACAAATAAATCCCGGGTCATCTAGATCACAACCACACTTCCAGTAACAACACGTGGTGTTTCACAGCGAATCGAGGGATATTTTCGACTTAAGCGACTGTGTTTCTCTATTTTACGCTATGAACCTGGTAACATTTCTCATCAACATACACGGTCTTATAACGATTAATATGATAAAGATTACACGTTAAATTGGTGGAGTGGTAGGAGGTGTATGGGGAGCCGCAATGGCACGATTTAAAATTACGCTCACGGGTTCCTATTCGACGTATAATAAAAAAAGTTACGCTTAGGTATATGCCTACTGCAATCCTATCAAACACTACATTTTAGTGGTTTTTAGCAGGAATTAATGTTTATATTCTTGTAACGTACGTAATATAGTTCTAATATTAATTTCAATTAAACGTGTATATATTATTTTAAACGATGACAAATATCTATATATACGTACATTAACGCATAGGGCCATAGGCTATATATAATACGATCAGGAGAATACACCGCAACTATACGTCACACATCTGTTGTCGTAAACCATATATATATATATATAATATATTATTATTATTATTATATATATATAGGAAATACCAAAACTGTGAAACCGGTCACGGTTGTAGCCGGTATAAGCCGGGTATATACCTATATATACCTGTAGGATGACGCACACGTGTAACAATATAATAATTATACATTATATATATCAAAGAGGGAACACTGCTAATACACGCGGCGGCGGCGATTGAGACGTACCGTACATCGTCTCGCGGTGTTGTTATAGAGCGATCACCGCCTCTGCGGTCCGGCCGGATCGACCAGTTCGTCCCAAGAGATTCGCAGAATCGCCGCCGCCACCACGAACACGTAACCGCGCGCGTTTTAGGTCATTGCGTTTGATGGATCGCGTATATATATATATATATATATATATACATATATATATACATAAATACTTACAACTAAGTAGTATTGTGAGAATAAAAAATACCAATCGTAGGAATATAAAACATTATATTAACGAAACGCGAAAAAGATTTATAAAAAAAAAAGTACGATAACGTAAACCATCCCCCCTCCCATTATAAGGCGTATATAAATACCAAGTAACGGCTCGTGGGTGAAAAATCTGACGGTGTACGTTCCAAAAAATATTATCGATTATAATAGCAAATATTATATTTTAATTAAAAGTTGTTATCAATTTGCATCTAATATTTCCACATTAAAAAGACCCAATTTTTTTTTTGTCCATCATGGCGATTGATTGAATAGTCCTATACATAAAGATATCGAAAATTGATTTAAATTCGTTAACCACGCTATTTTTAATCGACCTTTTTACTTTTTCGATATTATTTATTATTTATTCCTGAATTTTTTATTGAAAATAACTAAATATTTGTTGACCAAATATTAAAATATAAGATATAAAAACTGAAAATGTAAATAAGTCGATTAAAAGATTCATTTGTTGATAAATTCATAGCTGTTTTACATATCGGACTATAAGATAAATCACTACGATGGACAAAACATGGACACTTTTGGGAAAAATTATTTAGAAGAAATTTTCGAAACGCCCACCAACATTTCCACACGTTACCGGTATAGGCAATGCCAGTAATGTTATTATACGGGTTGCGAGTACCAGGACTCACACACACACACACACACACACACACACACTAATATCCATTTACACACGCACACACAAATACAGCGTTTTTGTAATATTTGAAAATTGCCTATATACGACCCCTCTAAAATTAACCGCAGAGTCCTCATATTAATATTATTTCATATTATTTTCTCTAAAATTTTGATAAATAATATTATATGAATGCAAATGTAAACAAAAACGATGACCCCATTTTTCCACTTCTCCAATCTGTCAATGAGAGCACCACCTTATCACTGATTTTACAAATACACAATTTGCCATTTGGGAATTTTGCAATTTTTTTTTGATGAATTAATTTGTAAAACTAAAAATGGATAATAATTTTTCAAAGTGAATTTTATTATTTGGATTAAATTATTTACAAAATATAAACAGTCTTTGAATAAAAAGAAAAATTGAATTCATAATTTTTTGAAAAATTCTTCGTAATAAATTTTAAGTTAATCATAAATTTATACGCATGACTTGGATTTTAAAAGTATAGGTATACATTGAATTAATATCAATATTCAATAAATGTTTAAATATATTTTATTGATAAAGCAATCAATCCGCTTGAATATTTACCCATTAGTAGATTGAAAAACCACTGTAATTAGAAACGACTAAATTCAGCGAGTGACTAGCCTGCTGAATTTAAGAATATATGTTCCTACGACGTATACGTCAACAACCGGATATGTGACGGACGAACAGTGCTTGCGAAAGGGCAATCAAAAACTGACAGTTTGTACAACACTGAACATCATGTAAGTGTATAATATATAGTATGCATTATGTAATATATTTTACGTATTTCCAGGAATATTTCGTATAGATATACCTATGTATAAGATAGTGTTCGTAAAGTTAATATAATTTTGTCTGCGCAAAATGTTTGCAATTTAATAATCGCGTCATGTCTTCGTTTAATTATTTTCCATAAAATATATTATATAGGTCAACCTATAGATAATCTGTACATTGGGGTTAGTGAGAGGAGGGGAGGGATAAACGACTATGTGTTGAAAATGTTGTATACCAGATTTTTGATTTTCATACAAAAATTATCAGAGATTTACCAAGATTCTAGATATTAGGAAACGTATAAAATTTTCTAGAGATTTAAAAAGACTTTTAAAGATTAGGTAACAGACATATTTTAAAATGTGTTAATTGATTTTCAGCAACAATATACTAGCCCCTCCCCACTATATATATATATATAAATGTTGATTGTTATTGTGCATCCAGTTCAAGTTTATAATTAGGAAAAAAAATTTAAAAGCGAGTTAATTGAACTAAACTTTTCCTTTTATTAAACCAATTAAATTCCATAGCATAGCTGCAATACAAATTGAGATAAATTATTATTTATTTTAATTTTGAACGGCAGCAGTTACAATTAGCAGGCGTTACAATTAAAGTAAAATGTACGTACGTGCGTATTCATTTTTACAGAGTGGTGATGATTTTTTTTTAAAACGATAGAATAATATAGAATAATTGATTGATTGTTACAACTATCCAAAAATGCCAAACTCGGAGAAAAAAACAAATCGGGAATTATTCAGAAGAAAACTAAAATAAATTTGATCAATGATTATATAATATTTTATGATATATAGTGGCTATGCTATTATATATTATATACAATATACATACATACTATAAAATAGTATAATATATTATATAGTAAATGGTTACAATACTGCAGCTGTATTCCTTAGGATCCTAAACAAAAATGCCGGTCAGTAGATGCTGGAAACACTTCGCTTATCAGATAGGATACTGGTAATAGACATTGAACAGGTATTAAATAATTAATAATTTCTTTCAATAAGACGATTCTAAGCGAATTTTACCTAAAAAGTGTGTACAAGCATAAAATAAAACAAATCAAATTTCAGCATTTTATAAAAATTAGTCAAAAGCTGTAAAATGTTTATGAAGTCAATAAAGTGTTTAAGCAAAGTTTTGGTATAAGTCTAAAATTTCTGGCATTATAATATTCCGGTTTATATATTATTATTATTATTATTTACTGATGATTCCTATAATACCTAAAATACATAGAAGAGTAGGTATGAATAATATATAGTAGGTTTAATATACTAGATACTTTAAGAAACATAAATGTATAGTTTATTATTTAATAAAACGAATAATGGAGTTCAATAACTCAATAATAAAGTGGAAACAAAATAATATAAATCGTGGAAAATTTATGAGCGACCAGACACGGAACAAGAATATATTGATATAATCTAAATTAAACACATACTATATAATATCCATAAGCAATATATAATTTTAAACATATAAAAATTAAACACATATAATGTGTGATTAATATGTATTAAATAAAATATATTTATATATAAATGTATAATATAATGTAGGTAAAATATATACTTATATAATACATTTAGGTATATTATATTTTATATCTATAGATACATATTGCTCTATTTCTACTATTAATACTATTGAGTAATATAAATAGTATACATTTATAATTTTGTTTTGTTGTGTCCCATTAGATAATGTGGTTTTATAAATTCACCTTTAAGGTAAGTTAAAATATAGAACATTTTATATACATTTAGTCAGAAAATGTGTAATAAACATTTTTACAACTCATGATAAACAATGATAAAAAAAGTAAATACCTAAAGCCATTTACATTTTAATAATGAATCAAAAGCACTTTATATTAATTTTGAAAATTCATAACATCCAAATGTGGAAATAAGTATTTAGTATTTTTGGTTGAATTTTAATATCTAGTATTTAGTATATAGGTACAATATACCTACATATACAAGAACAAATTATTAATATCCAAGTGCACCAAAATTCCTAAAACTTTAATAATTTTTTAATGATAAGCACTTCGGAATTTATAGCATTTATAGTTATAATAATGTAAAATGGAATATATTATATATGATAACTATTAGTATAAATCAAAATTAGATTTAATTACAAAATACATAACGTATCCGAGAAACTTTTAAAGTATAAGGACAATAAGGATAATAAAGTAAAAAATACGCATTATATAAATTTAAAATGTTCCTGATGATGATTAATGGTTATAGATATTATATATAATCGTTAATAGTAATCATTGAAATTAATTGAAAATGTTGATATATTCTTAAAATAAATAATTAGCACTCTGTGTATTTAATTACTTAAAGAACGTACCTACCTATATATTATAAATACTGTTTATTTACTTTTTTCGTTGTTACAAAGTATTAGCACAAATAATGAAAAACTTTTAAAAACAATTTATCGTCTATTTAGATAAAATATTCGGTAGCTCTGACATTTTTATTTATTTTTTCATATAGGTAAGATAATTTATACACATTGAATAACAAATATAACTAAACCAATTTTTTCATATTTCAACGATGTCATTTGAAAGAACTTATATAGTTTAAGGTATAATATATACGTGTACCTATGTTATTAAAATAATACATAAAATCCTTTTATCGAAATATAAATAATTTATTATTACTTTTAATCGTCGATTTTTTCGCATAGTTCGTTATTTGTTTAAACGTATATATAATTTTTTTCTCCGAATATAACGTTATATCACTGCTATGGGAAGTTTTACCGATAGGTACGAAATTTCGATTTTAATTTTAAAAACATACCACTAAAATGGTGTTTTATTGCAGAGTGTAACAGGACTATTTAATAAATGTAATAACTTTTGTAATATTCAATATTTTTGAGCTTTTTTTTGTATTTAGTTATTATTTCTAGAACCTCAGATGGCAATTATTATATATATATATATATTTTTTTTTACTATAGGTTTTAAAATAAAAATTATATTTTTTTCAAAATCCAAAATAGCTATTGATACGTATGTACTTAATATAAGCACAATTTTAGTTTTTATTTTTAATTAAAAATAATAAAGTATAATAATCAAAGCGCAGGATTCTATAGTAATTATTAAAAAAAATATATATAATGGAATATACTCTAAAATATCGAACAGCGAATACAAAAATTATTACATTTATCAAATAGTCCTGTCACACTGTATACAATAATACATTATTATATTTATTTTTTATAAAACATTTACAACACAATATCACAGTCACCACCAGAGTACAGCAAAACAGGTACAAATGTATAAGCACAAAATCATGTATAAACGTACAGCATAAAAACATGAACAAACAAGTATACATTTGTAAAACAAGATAGCCATAATTACAAAAGCAAAGTGAAGAAACAATAATAATAAGTTTAGTTCGATACATTTTTTACATCATTACTGCCACAAAAAAAGATATATAGATTAGCAGAATTGCCAATCGGCATTAGCATATTAGCTGGGGAACTATATTTTAGTACAATAATACTTTAATTACCTATACAGGACAAAATTAAATTACTAAATTTCAATAAATATTTTGTTTTTCATTGCTTATCGTTAATTATTATGGTATGAAAAAATAACAATTAACAGCTAGGACACTACAGCTGGTACATGTGATTTTATTGCTTTGAGTCACGCGAATGAAGATCGTTCAACCCGTTCGATACTAAAATATTTTTTTTTTATCGCCTTTTACCACGTTATTCTATTATATTCAATAGATGCCCTCGCTCGGGCTCGTCAATCAATGCCAGTCATTTGCTGCCATTTGGATGTACCTACACCTAGTCCGGTTTTATTTTCATTTCATTATTTTTTTTTCTACATTACATTTTGATAATATAATGGTTTGGAAAATGTGCAAGGTGTGTACGTAATCTATTTTTTTAGATCAGTTTCTCGGTATACTGGCACCTTTGACATCAGTCCGAATGTATATATACGTCAGATAGGTATGTTGAAGAAAAAAAAAAAATCAAAAAATGATTAATTATGTACGTTCGAAGAAAAACTCGCATGACATTGCAGCAACCACGTCAACATTGTAGACGGTAATACTGTAGCCCACGAATAATACTGTTGGACGTATATAAATATAGGTATACGCGTTGAAAAGTTATCGCTCGCGACAAGAAAGAAATATATTTTTTTAATTTACTTCTTTGTTTTTAATCTATATTATTAGCATTTTCAAAAAAGCGAGATTTACGAGATTTATGTGTCTATAAGTCTATTAATAAAGAAAATACTACTGCAGAAAAATAAGTCATTCGTTTAATAATATTCGTAGGTAAATCACTATATAGTACACTTGATTTCTAAATTCCAAAAAGATTTTTAAAAATTATACCAACGCAATATTTCAAAAGATTTCCATATGCTATTATAGGTACTTACTATTATTAGATATCCCATTAAAATCGATTAAAACGAGCATACCTAAATATTCGAAAGATTATATTGGAAATCATTATGAATATAATATAATTTAATTATTATTGTTCTGGAATACCAATAGTTATTATTGAAGACCGGATTTAATTGCATTGAAAATACACACAAATTGCATATTAAAATTGTATAATTGCACCAAAAAATACGTAAAAATTGCATAATAAATTGCACTATAAAAATGCAAAAGTTATATAAAAAAATTAGATAAGTGTTAATTTTTTTAAATAAAATTGATAATTAGATACACTTCCAAATTAGGTTCATTAAAATTAAATCTTCTATTACTTAAAATATGTTTATACAAAGAAAAACTAAGTTCTACGTCTACACTAGTTATTGGTGCATATTTAAAACAATTCAATAAGGTAGGCGTTATATCTAAATTAACATATTTTTACCTGATATAACTTCATAATAAGATTTAATAGTTTTATACCCTTCATTTTTTTCAATTATATACAAAAATTTGTCTTTATATTTTTTTTCCATCTGGACCAGGAATATTTGTTAAAATATCTTCAATTTTTCTAAACATATTCATACTTTCAAGTAGTTCACTATTCGATGCTTCCAAATTTATACAATTAA
>JAIPRL010000158.1:130194-168762 GCA_025469235.1 Pemphigus obesinymphae
TAAATATACAATTAAAACACAGATAATAATTTTTATCTTAATTGAATTTTAAATATATACAGAAAATAACGGTTATCTAATACTATGATTATTTACAAGAACGAAATATTTTATACTTTGCATAACATACCGGCCCCTATGAAACCTATGAAAGGTTTAATGAACTGTTTCTTGATTTGGCATTAGACTAAGTTTATGAATTGGTCGTTTAATTTCACCATCAATGGTTTTTATAGTTGCCACCCGTGTTAAGCCGTCACTTCCTTGATGTACTTCAATAACTCTTCCTTTCTTCCAAATTAGAGGTGGTTCATAGTCTTCTCGAATAAGTACTAGATCCTTGGGTTGAATGTTATGTTCTACCTTAGTCCATTTGTTTCGTTTCTGAAGGGACTGCAAATATTCTGTCCGCCAACGTTTCCAAAATTGTTGTACCAATTGCTGTATTTTATGCCATCGAAGTTTCAAACTCTTAATTTCTGTATAATTGGGCTCAGGAATGGCTGTTAATGGTCTTCCAATTATGAAGTGGCCAGGTGTGAGTGCTTCCAGATCATTAGGGTCATTTGAGGCTGCTACTAGTGGTCGAGAGTTCAACACTGCTTCAATTTGTGCTAACAACGTATTCGCTTCTCGTTGACTTAAGATAGTTTCTCCTAAACTTCTGCGCAAATGAAATTTCATCGATTTTACTCCTGCTTCCCATAGACCTCCCATATGTGGAGAATGTGGTGGAATAAATGACCAACTAATTCCTAAATTAGCTGTGCATGGACTTAGTGTTTGTTTTAGCTCGAGCGAAGTGAGAAAATGTTTTAATTGTGTCGCAGCTCCGACAAAGTTACGACCGTTATCTGAATATATTTTTAATGGACTACCTCGTCTTGCTACAAAACATCGTAGGGTTGCTAAAAATGCTTCCGTAGTTAAGTCATCAACCCACTCTAAGTGTACTGCTTTGGTTGCATAACATACAAATATTGCGATGTATGCTTTGAATATCTGCTTGGATCTCTGAGGACCATATCGCATCTTGAATGGACCAGCATAATCGACACCACATGTATTAAAAACTGCTAATGGGTTCACTCGGTTAGCTGGTAGTGATCCCATAAGCTGTTGTAAACATTGCACCTTCCATCTATAACACGGATCACATTTAAAAATAATTTTTTGTGCTAAGCGTCGAATACCAAGAATCCAATAGGTTCTCCTTAAACTTGCTATGAGTTGTTGTGGTCCAGCATGGATTAATCTTCGGTGTTCATGTTGTACGATCAGTAGAGATAAATGAGATTCTGCTGGTGAAAGTATTGGGTGTCGGGTATCGTATGTCTCATTTGAATTTTGTAGTCGACCACCCACTCTCAGGATTCCCTCAGAGTCTATAAACGGTGTGAGTGACTGAATTCGACTATTGCCTTTACTAAACGATTGATCTTGTAACTGGGCCATTTCCACACTGAATGATGACTTTTGAATTATTTTAATCCAAAAAATTGAACTTTTATGAATTTCTTCGGCAGTTACTTCTCCTTGTACTCGGTTTTTCTTTAGTGTCACACCACGAAACATGTACGCAGTTGCTCGATAGAGTCGCTCTAGTTTTGAAAATCTTTCAAGCAATTCAATGAAGTCAATTGCATAGTCCACGTTTACTTGCAGTACTGTAATCCTCTTACGCCGTTCAGACATTTCATCTTCCACTTTTAATGTAAGTGATACTGGCCATTCATTTTCTGGTAAGGTGAGCCATATTGGTCCAGACCACCATTGTCTGCAATCAATGATTTCTGATACGTTTAACCCACGAGAAATATGATCTGCCGGGTTATCTGGTCCTGGTACGTGACGCCAGGAGTTGGTAGGGGTTAACTCTCTTATTTCTTCAACACGATTTGCTACAAATATTTTCCATGTATCACTAGGCCTATTATTTTTTATCCAACTAAGAATAATGGACGAATCCGACCACAAAGTTATCTTGGTTAATGGGAGGACTTCATGTAACGACTGACGAATTATTGTCATCAATTTTGCTGCTAGAAGTGCAGCGTATAACTTTTATTTAACTTTTAATATATTATTATTAAAAAGTAGGTAACTATATTACTTCTTTTAATTTATACTTACATCATTATTTCTAAATCACAAAGCTGGACACTAACTAGTTAGAAAGTTTAATAATTACTATTACACCTAATAACATTAAAACTTATAACTATTTTTAATTAATTAAATTAATTGTTAATAACCATTTGTTTTATCACCTATTGGATCACAAATTTCTATACATGTTATTAATAATAATATTAATATTAATTAAAACATCAATTTGTTTAATACTTTTCATTAAATCAATGTAAAGAGTCAAGTAAGTGGTTTACGTCTGTCAATTATTTTAAGAAAGTCGTCGGTCCATGCATGGGTGTCCAAAATTTTTAAACATCATATTGAGATTTAACTACCTATATCTAAAATAAATTTCTCATTTAAGCAAGGTATATTCCTAACTTCTGCGATTTGGGTCTAAAAAAATCAATCTTAATTAATGCAATTTTTGAGCAAATTGCAATTTGCAAATTTTGAATTATTTTATTATATTTTATGTTTTTATCAGTCATCGGACATTAATACCAAATAATATATTTATTATTTACAAGAAATATTACGTATATTTTCAACTTCATTTAATTTCATTCTTATAATTTAGTTGAATAATTAATATCATACTCGTATAATATTTTAAATTTAAACAAACTTAATTTTTATGTGTGGACCATTAAAAATGTTCAACTTTAATTTATCCAAAAGTTCCTAGGTACTTTAAATGAAGTAAAAAATTTAAAAAAATCAACTGAATATAATTTTAATAAAACTAACTTTTACAGAAACGCAATGGTACAAAAGCAAGTATATATATATATATATATATATATATAGGTACGTGGCATCAAATTACTTTGACTTTTCTAAACACGTTCGTTTTTCATAACAAAATCAAAAATAGAAGATACGAACAGTATCTATACTATACACTCTATATAAACACTATTTTGTTTATTATGGACGAAAAAATATAAAAATGAAAGAAATGTTATCGAACCGTTGTTAATTGGTATCACATTATGTTCAATACATCGGGCGACAACTCTCAGTGGAGGAAAAACATTACGATTATTTTTCATAAGCCTGCAAAGCCTCTCCAGTTGAAAATTTCGAGTTATAAAATTTAGCATAAAACACGACGTATAATAGACATATAGAAGAAGACGACGACGCGGAATACAAAAGTATTACAGAACTTAATATATTCGATTATCTACATTTAATTTAATTTTTGATTAAACCAGACGGCTTGGATCCATAATTTTGTATAAACAAACCGAATTCTACGAAAACAAGACCATCAGGACTGCATGGTATTTGGTTGAATACGCATGTTTGTCCGCACGTTCACTACTCGTGTGATAATTTTATTCATTAGTTCAGATTGAATTATATACTCGTCGAATCGAGTTAAATTGTTGTATTACTCGGAAACAATAATTTCCCCAGAGGTAAATATTTGCAATTAAATTGGTTTATACTTATTACGCGTATGCATACTTCAAAATATACACTATAATATATAATTATTAGATTAGAGACAATATTGATTTATGCTTTATACCAAATGTATAAATAACATACCTATATCTTTCGCAAAATATGCGATGTTTAAAAAGATTAAAAAAAAAAATTCAACTTCGTTTTAAATTACAAAAATGATTATCCGAAAAACAATACTGTAATATGGTGTTGATATTGTATCTATACTATGATATCGAACGCATGTGATAATAATATTGGTATATCAAAATACGACACACGGCATAATATATTTCGTTTCGTTTCATATACTATAGATATAGGTATATTATAGATATAGGTATATAAGTATTCAATAGATGTGAAATAAGCACTGTTATAATTTATATTATTATCATATATATATAAATATATATACAGCATTACAGCGAGATATATAGGTACAACATGACGTCTCCTCGTTGAGTTTCATCCGAAAACGAATCTTTGTGTCAGCCAGCAAACACAACATATTCTGGGAAAATAGAAATATTATTATAGGTACTCCTGTTATTCCGCTAGTCATTATTTTTTATATGATATGAAAATATATACTCGTGTATATATCGTATACATATATATATAAACCAAAAATCTTTATTTTAATATAAAATATATTATTTTACGTGGTCAAAAGAAAAAATATGCAGTATTTTTTTTTTACGTTTATGTAGGACGAAATATGCATGCGGTACTAAAGTGTCTATATATGATTTCTATTTTTTTTCTTTTCATATTGATTATGATCTGTATCAATATGTACATATATAATATAGACATTAAAATGATATTGCAGGAGTGGTAACAATCATTCTAATCGAACCCCCGTTCAGATATGGATAATAAAATTGGATCATCATCCATTATAGTGTATTATTATTATTATTTTAAATTTGAAAGCGAATTGTAAAAATGTATCATTGCATTGGAAAAACAATTTCATTGAGAGCAATGTTCGGTATACCTAATATTATTAAAAAAAAAATAACGGTAACCATGAATAACTGTATTTGTTAATTTCCCCTTTATAGAGATTTTCCGTTATAAAAGAATGTTTTCTTTTACGCATAAGAAAAATAAGGGGAAAATTAAAAATTGATCTCTTTAAAGTTCTAACTAGAACGAATTTGCTATCAAAAAAGCTTTTTACTGCAAAACTTCTGTTCAACTCCCTTTCTACCCTAAAAAAATATATATACAGGCATAAAATAATATATCATAATATATCATAAAAACCAATAAATCATTGCTTCTCTCAGAATTTAAAAGTCAACTTTAATACGCGTTTATTACATTATTACGTGAAAAAAAAAACGTATTTAATTGAACTGGACAAGTTATATATATATTAGGTTCGTAAACATAATATTACTCGTAATATTATTTTTATCAGATTTATACATTATTTATTGGTACTTATTTTGCAATTTTGCAATAAATTTTATTATCAAACTTTATGGAAATCCAACTATTAATATACCTAACCTATTACTCCATTTATGACATTACCACCAATTCTTAAAAGCCTGTACTCTTGCCAAATAGATGTTTTACTCAGATAAGTTCACTTAAAAATACAACAAAACAATCAGAATAAAAAACACCAAACCACATTTTAATTAATATAACTATTACATTGATAATATTACAGTTTATATTACATATACGATAATACTTTTTATTTTTCAATTTTCTTTTATATATAATATATACCTATAATTATACAATAAATATATTGATAATTTTGTTATTAGGTCACGTTTCTTCAAAGTTTATGATATATAATTGCTATAGACTAGATTAGTATAACCAATATATTTTTTATAAGTCATAAAGTTCTTATATTATTTTTTATTTTAAAGGTGTTTTTTTTTTTTTAATTGATAATATATTTATTTTCACATATATTTTTATGAACTTATAAGGTACCTATGTTCTAAATACTTTTTATTGATAGTATATATAATTATTAATAATAAGAAAAATAGAAAAAAAATAGGAACGGTGTTCCGGGTTTACCTCATTAACGTGAAAATAGAAGCAAGTTAAAAAAAAATATTTAAAATCTTAAAGACCTAAATTAAAATTGTTATATTAAAATCGTAATCTAACCAGATACTTTTCAAAAAAACTATATTTTAAATTTGGAGATTTTATTGCCAAAATATCTCTAAATTTAGCAGTATATTCACCCCATTTTACGGTACTGCTTTAATGAACTCAAGATTTATTAAATTTTTCAGAAAGTTTTAAATAAAAACAAAATTCAACTATTTAATGTAATAATGTGCTTTTAATTTAATATTGTGGGTTTGGTACAAAACACTCACAACGATATAAAATAAATATCTCTTTATTGAAACAAATATTACAATAACAATTAATATAATAAAGAATAAGATGAACGTGTATGTATAATAGAAAAATAGCGGAAAGGTAACGAGGTACGGGCGTGTAGGTACGTGTTGAATGTTGCGGAAAGACTGGTGGTTGAATGCCAGGCAGCCGCCGATATATATAGACTCTGACGCGCGTAGAATATTCCACAATGCTCGCGTAACGCGGCGCTCGTATTATGCACGACGTCGCGCTACGAGAACATTCTCGAACTCGCCCCGCCAGACGAGTATAGAATTTTCTCGAACGCCGATATCGTAGACTGCGTCGACGCTACAATATATTAAAATGATGTTTTTATAATATTATGTCGTAAAATATTAAATTCATATTTTAAAATATACACAACCATAAATACAATTCAATGAATAAAAAACTAAAATGGACTGTAGTAAATAGTATTAAACTTCTAATATAAAACCCATTTTATACTTCAGTATACCTACACGCATAATTTTAATATAGGTACTTAAAGTTTTTGATTTCATTAATCTATTTTGTATTAATTTTAATTAAGTTTATAAAAAATCTATGTATATATAGGTAGGTGATTTAATTTATATTAATAAATTGTGTGAATTAATATTTTGCATTTATAAAGTTTAAAAACTGTGTAAAGTATTTTTTAAAGGAAGACACTTATAAAAATATCATAAAATGTAGTGAAAAATAAAAAAAAAAACCTAAAGAGGCAAACAAAAAATTATCTAAGAATTGAAAATAATGAGTTACAAAAGTTTCAAAATTAAATACTTTCTTATAATATTAATCTTATATTTAACGAGCAAAAAAAAAAAAAAAAATCAATTTTCTACAATTTCACAGCCTTAGCAATAAAAAATTTAATACTAATTTAGACAATTTCCATACTGTTAATGAGGATATAAAAACTTTTTTTATATAGTATATTGATTTATGTACCTTAGTACGTAGTAGGTTAAGGATTTAAATTTGTGTATAACTTTTAACAACTACATATGGTATAAATTATAATATACTATACCTAGATACATATTTCTAATTATATTTTATGACCTTTTTTAATTAAATTATAAGTCTTCTTTATTTATTTATATTTTTTATTAAAATAAAACTTAACAAGATGAGATTTCAAAGTCTTTAATATTTATTTACATATATATATATATATATAAAATATATACATTTATTGTATTTTAGAAATAAATATACAATATTATTACTAAAATTATATGTACTCGTATATAACTACATAATACCTACATCTGCAAACCACAATCAAATTCTGTATTATAATAGCATGCTGAACGTAGATATTATCTAAAAACAAGAACGAACCGTACAATACATAATATATATTTCGATGAAAAGTCGACTACACTATAGTTGTTTTATTTTATTCTGATCGCTCAAAGTTTCCAGTTATATGTAATATATTTACTAGGGGATCATTTCGGCAGGCTTTCATGCGGAAAATTCCAAGTAGTCAAGCTGATACTACGAGAGACGGACAAATTCATATCTATAGTGACGTTAAATCAATAACGGGTCATCGCCTTCGTCTATCCTTTATAGATATCGTCGTGTATACAATAATTTTACGGCTTATTAAGGTTTAAAAAACACTATACTTATTTTCAGGGCCGTCCCGAGGGAATGTCTCACTTCTCCACCACAAATTTTAGAAAGCAGTCGGTGACCTTTTTTTTTTTTTTTTTTTTTTTTCGCTTATATAAGTACCTACAATATACAATTACATTATACAATGCCTACTCGGATTGATTAAAATAATTGTAATTTATAGTCCTCCTGTACGATTCGTCCGTGTACGGAAAGTAGTTTAAGGACCTATGATTCCTGCGTATAATCGTTTCGCGAAGGATCACATTTCAGCGAAAATGGGTCGAACACCTAGACCTAGGCACACCTAAATAACTAGGTATGACAACACCTTTGTTTTACGTAGGTATGATTTTTTCTTCCATGGAATTGGTATCCGGTGCCAGGCGCAAAATTTGAAAACATGATACGCTCCAACACTAATAGGTGCACTCTGATTGAAAATCTAAAAAGTACCTATGGGCTATGTATGAATGTACGATGCCGCAGAAAAATAATTAACCATGATATGAACGAGCATCAGTTTCATGGAAAAAATATGACATTATTGTTTTCTCCATAGATGCGCAAACCGAGTGGCAATTTGGTCAATGTGTTGTCATACCTAGTTATTTAGCCATGGGCACACCTAACCTAACGACAACTGCAGAATGGTCAAGCGCTGCGATGACTCATATTGTGATTCACCCACTATTCTCGTTGTAACCTATACGCCACTATATAATAGCAATAAGCCTGTATGATAATATGAATCTTGCAATAATAATAATAATAATAATAATAATAAGTACATCCGATTCTGTCGAATGATTTTTTTTCATACAAATATCGTTTGTATAGAAAAAGGAATTTCATAAATGTAAAGAATGTAATACGACACATTATGAGGAAAGAATAAACGCCATAGTATTACTTTATTCAGGGAACACACGACGCACAATAGAGACACATTGAGAAAATACGGTTAGTCCCGCGAGGGGTTGTTGTCGAATATGGCAGTTTATTATTCCAATGTACTAACGAGGCAAGACGCCGCCGTTACACGTATAGAAAAAATAAAAATATTAATAATACAAACATTGCGTTATTGCATTCACTGTACCATTCACGATGGTTGTTCACAAATAAGAGAGCAGCAGCCCACGTGGGATTAAAACCGTATAATATACTCGTATAATAATGGTCCCAATAAAGTATTCGAACAATACATAATAATATAATATAATATATATATATACATATATACAGTTTATGAGGTCGTACGGTACGTACCAGCTTATATTATATTTGCGTAGTAGTTGGGTACAGATTATATAAATAACAAGACCATAATTTACCATACCGAGGATACGGCCACACATGCATTAGTTTATTGTATAAAAATACTGTTTTGCGAAAAAAAAAATCGGTCTCGTTCGGTTATCTGTTGTCGTAATTAAGAAACCGAATTTAGACACAATATATATTGTAAATAAAATTATTTGTTTTGCCGTCTTTAGAAAAAAAAAAAAATATATATATATATTATATTATAAAATATTAAAAAAAAAGTTATTAATTTTGTATAAACTATTTTTTAGGTGATTTTTACAGATATTTACACAGAACATTTTGTCTACAATATTCTCGTAGAACAGTGTTGTTATAACAAATATCGTGATTACATAACAATACAAAGTGGTACTGACGCAGATATATTTTAAAATTACTTTTAAAATAGACTTCAATATTTTTAAATTATAATATTTTTATTTTTATTCACATTTCCTAAAAATTTCCAATACACAATAACCTCTTGAAACGTGGCGTCCTCTTAAAACGGATTATTAAAGTGATTTTAGAGTTAAAATACCTATCGTAAAATCGATGAAGGACAAAACTCTGGAATGAATTTCAATTGAGAATTTTAATTTATTACTTTAAAAAAAAAGTTTATTAAACTTTTTTCAAACTACAAGGACTTTTTTAAATTGATAAATTACAAAACCAAAATCATAGGTAAACTCCAAAATGTCATCTTTTATTGATTTGATAATAGATGTTTTTATTCTATAGAACTATTTGAATATATATCCCTTTCTAACAGTTTTGCATTTTTAATAAATATCTAAATTTCTCTTTGATCGTTAGTCATGTTTTGAGGTTATATATATGAGAGATTTTCAAACAAATACCTTCTTAATAATTCGACATTTTAACTTCCTGTCTAAATAGATTAGGTACTTGAATCATTTTTAGTACTAACATCATCTCATCATTATTAATTTATAACATTTTGCATTTTAAGACGTTGCCATGCCATCATTTGCGTGTACTTATACTTACGCATACAATAATATAGGACGTACAACATAATATACAAACTTAAAAATAATATACATTATGCAAATACGTATGTACAATAGATTTTAATTATTATTTTTTATTTAACACAGAAATTTATTATACTTTTAAAATAGATAATAAATTATTTTTTTGAAACAGTTTTATCTATATATATATACATTAGGTTTAATAACAAAATGCAAATTGTCATAACAATCACGAATCTAGGTATCTGTAAAAAATACCATTACTTTTACAAAGGAAACTTAAATCTTTCTTAATTACATTTTGAAATTTGACCATGTTTGAAATTTAAATTTATATTAAAACTCAATGGAAACTAGTAAAACAAAATATGCAAAATGTACTAATATAAATGTAAGTGTTAATACAATATAGTTTATAACTCCTTTCATTAGATAATTTATAACACATAAATCAGCAATTTTTTTTTAAATTATTATTTAAGAACTATTTATTTGTTAAGGTATAAGTATAAATAGTATACCAAAAATTATTAAATATTATGAAGTATCTAATCATTTTTGAGGTTTTGATTACATTAAAATATTTACATAAGTTAATATTGTTATGCAACAAAATTTAAAAATTCATAAAGTCCACATATTATTTAATCATTTTTTGTTTAACACTGTATTTCTTAACCGTGTAGCCCCCTAATAAATTCGTGTTTGCCCATGTGTAATTGGCACATTATTCAGATATTCACTCGGAAGGAGGTATTTAAGCGAACAATCAAAAGGTACGTTGAGTAACATTGCATTTCAGACATAGACGTATTTCGTAACATCGGAAGTCAATAGTAACATCAAGAATGGCATTTCATATTGTTATAATATATATGGTCCATCCAAAAAACATATTACCGATTAAAATAATTTTTTATGAATAATCATAGGAATTTGTGATACTTAGGGAGTGTTCAAGGGGTTCGATCACTCCGAAATTTAAATAATTTTGAAAGAAGGTTAATATTAGCGTACCTACCGCGTGCAATGTGCATAATAAATAGTATATTGAAGAACTTCAAAATCTTGTAACTTCGAAACCGACAAATTTTGATTACACCATAGGTTTTATTGTTTTATTGTTTTATCGACATAAAATACATCATATTTAATATAAAAAGAGTTGAAAACTGTTCCTAAATTGTTTTCATTGATTGGTTACATGATTAAATTATTCTTATACTTTACTTAGGTACCTATATTAAGATTATATAATTCATATAATTGTTTATATATGTATAATATAAATAATAATAATAATAATAATAAATTTTATTTTATAAAATTAATAAAAATAGGTACATTGTTAGAATGGTAAAATAAATAGGGCAATTGTGGTGTATCTATATATGTATCGAGATATGTACGTAAAAAAAGTTGGCACACGACATTTTATAATAAGTAATTTCAGGGAATTTCACTATTATTATTTTTTAGTTAAATACTATACAGTCATATTACTATAAAATGTATAATAATAAATAAATAAATAGTATGAATCTACTCTATATTAATAAGATTCTTAATGTTTATTAATATATTTATAGAACATATATAACACGTAAGTACCTATATATCATTTTAAGTTAGATTTCTTTTACTATTGATAATAAAGTACACGTTATACATAATATTTATACTGATTTAAATACCTATAACTAAGATTGGACACAAACTAGTTAGAAAGTTAGAAGTCACTTTTTTCAGTAACATATTCTTTACAGTTTCATATTCCAGACACAGATTATGTTACTGTATTACAGATTTGATACTAAATGTTATATTATGTGTTATATTTAAGAAGCCTAAAACACATACACAATATTTAGCCTGAAATACCTAAAGTAATGACAAAATTGAAGTTAGTTATATATTTCGGTTAAATAGAACAATTTAGTTTTAAATTGATATTTAAATTTAACTTTAAAAGCACTACTAAAAGTAAAATTTTAATTACAATCTATAGTATCATATAAAATTGTTTGACACTCACTGTATACATTTATGATTTATTATAACTAACACAACAATAACATTAATATTTCGTTACCTAGGTACTCAATAAATTGCTAATAGTATACTTATATATACATCAGAATTAATAGACCTCTTGACAATTTCTAAATTTTCATTACTTATAAGTTATTAAAAATTACAAATATTTTTAACTGATTATAAGTGATGTTTATAGGTTTAAAGATGTATTTAAATCAAATGAGATTCCAATAGCAACATTGTTAACTCCAAAATTCAAGTGGAATTGGGCCGATTCCAGTGATATTGATAACTTAAAAGAAAAACTGAAAATTACTATATCAAATTTCATTAATAAATTTGATGACGAAAATTAAGCGAATGAAATTATAAATGAAAACGACTTTTTGAAATTTGAAGAAATTCATAGTCCAAATACCATAATTTAAATAATGCATCAAACATTTTACAAGAATATATACCAATTATTTCCTGAAAATCAAAATATTAATTTATTCCCATATCCAACATTTAAAAAAGCTTTTATAAAATATAATTCTGGAATACTATCATGTGCTCATGTCAAATATATATTCAGTGCAGGAGGACAATTATTGGAACAAAGACGTGGATCTACTTCAGATAATAATTTCCTAATTAGGAAAAAAATATCTTAACTTATTTGAGTATTTTAAGATTCTGAGCGGAGCATAGATGCTATTGGTTTTACAATGATATTTTATTTTTCATTATATTACCCATCTTTAATTAGGTAATATAAATCTAAATTTTAATTAATTTTATAATTTGTGTAGTTTTTGGTAGATAATTTAATCAAATATATTTTTAAAATATTATATACCTACCTAATTTGACCCATTTGATATAACTGATTTTTATTTAATTTATTAGTTTACTTATTTTTTTTATGTGAAATATAATTTTAATTTATAATTAGTACTAATTTGTAATTTATTGAAAATTATGTTTAATAATAATTACCTATGAAGGTATAGATATTTAATTTTCTATGTAATATATGGATTTAAATATGTACTTGTATATGTATATATAATATTAAAATATAAATATTATAATGCCCAAACATGCACGACTTTTTATCATTTTAGTGCCCAATAAAAGTGTTACATAAAAATACTCAAACGTACTATGATTTGAGTCAATATATTAGTGCTCAATTGAGCATCGCCCTTTTTAATAGGCCATTTAAATTCCTGGAACAAATATCGACAATTTCTCATCAATATAATTTAAACTATAAAGGTAGGTACTAGTGATATCAGATATATCCGGATTACGAATAATCCGGATATCCGATACCGGATATTGAAATAAATTTTATTCAGATAATCCGGATAATACGAATAAGACGAATATTGTTAACAATTTAACTCATTTCATTTATTTTATAATCCATTTTTCGAAAATTATTTGCTACATTTAATCATTTTTAGATTATATCAATTACCTATATAGATTTTATACACGTAAAAACATTTCCGAATAATTACGCAAAACCACGAAATATTTCTGTTACCCATCAAAATTACATATAATTTAATCCTTTGGGTTAAATTAAGTCTTTATTCGAAAATAAAATTATTCGGATTATCCAGATAATTCGGATTTTGGATAAACGATCACAAATATCCGGTTTATCCGGTTATTTGTAAATCCGGATAATTGACATAGCTAGTAAGTATCTAATAAATTAACTACATTTTTTTAATAAATTAACATACATATTTTACAAGCAAAAAATCTAGTTCGACTATTCAAATTGTATACATTTATAGGTTATAGGTTAGTTATTATTGATCAATTAAATGTCAACAGTGTAATAATCTATTAAGTACCTGTACCAATAGGGTATATATAATCTATATTATAGGTGCTAGAGATTAGAACGGACCTATTTATTCGGCTAGATACGGCACAAAATTGTAATTTAAAAATTATATATGCCCTTAGTTTTTCGTATTCAGTACAAACCCGATCCATATTTTAATGCTGAGCGGAGAAAGTGTACTAGTAGTTAACGATATTTATTTTTTAAATTTTTTGTTTTCTGGAAACAAGTTTTTGAACAGAATACTTGATCCAATTATTATATGCGTGTACTGTGTATCCAATTTCAATTTTTAATTTTATTAGAACAGTACTTTCTAAGGCCATAAAAAGTTATTTTTTATTTTTCGACATTTTCGAAAAACGTGCAAGAAAAAACTAGCGAAAATGACGTAAAAACACGATTCCGTCAAAATCAATTTTTATTATTTCTCACTAATTCAAAATCTCATGAATCTAAAATCTTGAAATTTACACCGTATATAATTTGTAATTTAGTAAAATATTAAATAGGGATAATCAGAAAATTAATTTTTTTTTCTAGCTCGAAGCACAATGTAAAATAACGGACCATCCATATCCGGCTCATATACTGATCTTTAGTAATACCCATAGTGCCGGGGATCTAGAGAATTTGTCACTTGGTACAAAAATAACTATAGCACCCTTTTAAAATTTTAATAAAGAAAAGAAAAGTTATTCGTCAATTTTCTGACTACTTTCAAAAACGTAAATATTTTTACATTTTGTGCCCGAGACAAGTGCCCCGTTTCGCCCTCCCCTAGATCCAACACCTATTGAGAATAAACCACTACAAAAATAATGAGTGAAAACATTATTTCTTGAAAAAAAAACCCCATTGCGTTAAGTAAAGTACCTGCGAAAGCGCCAATTAACCTCACACGATCGTTGTGCGATAGTGTTGCGAAGAAGTGAGATACTTACGAAAAAAAAACGTAGGTATACCGTATGCATTTACATTTTTTTAAATAGAACCCATAAACATTATCTTCGGATAAAATCTCTATAGAATCGTAAACATTTAAATACAGGTACTTTTATTTTATAATAATTGCATTTAAAATTAAACGTGTATATAGGTAGGTATTATAATAGACATATAATTATTATATTATAAACCTGGAGTTACAATCTTATAAACTTTTATTTTGCGTATACGTATTTCAACAACTAGGTAGGTATGTTGTAATTTTCAGCGAGTGCCAAAAATTAACCGTCTACTTATATGTTATAATATAATAATTTTAAAAGTCACCATAAGTAGGTACTCATATAATATATAATATTAAAATAAACTCAGAATGGTTTTATCAAAAGTAACGATTACCTATTATCATTGTTTTTAAATTCAATACATGCACCTCGACATGCACCAACGACGGAGGGCTATCTGCAGATGAGCACAGCACTTCATTTGCATCACTATACCGGTAAGCCCATAGATAATAAAGAATGGATACCGATAGGCCACCGTTTGTTCAATTCTGTAACTGAAGAGACTATTTGTTACCACATTGGTTGTATGTGGTTGTGGTCAAGGTTGCAAAAATTTGTTGTGTCGAGTGATAAGATAAAATAAATTTAAAAAACATGAACAATAAATATGATTAAATTATAAATTACATAATAAAATGAATATAAATAATTGGCACTTGTCAAACAGTAAGTATTTTTGTCGAACGTAATGGTCAAACATAATCATAATATCAAGTCAAATAAAAATGTTTTCACAAATAACATATATAATTCACATTTATTCATTCGTGTTATTGATTTTGAAATGAGATCAATTTAGTGTATTTAGCTTTATAGGATAATTTTTTCCACCGACTTCATGAAACATTCTGATGTCCAAGTATATTTTTGTAATAATTGTGTAGATAGGTACTGTATTGTGTTCATGGAGCCAAAGCTTGGTTTTACATGACAAATATACGTGTACTACTTACAATCTACACAATTCTACACAAATCTATACAATATTTTTAAGCGTAAAGGAAATATATGGAAAAATTTCTCAAAACCCTATTTTTTTAATGCAACTATTTTTTTTTACTTTCAAAACTATTATTAATTTTTTTTTTTGTTGCTTTAAAATTTGACATAATATACATATAGATAGGTGTAGGTACATACAATAAAAATGTAAAATTAAATATTATTAATTAATTGTATATTTGTGTAGGTAGGTACTTACATAAATTCGATATTCAAATATACCTACAATAATAATATTTATCAACGTAATATATTATATTATAGCTATTAATATACAAATAATGAATGATTAATAATACTGATAGCATAATATTTTGAAATTTAAATGGATTACAAATACTACCACAACCATTAAACCACAGTTACCATTTTGGTAACGTGTATATATGTTCTTCGTACACAAATACGCTCCGTGTATAGGGATGGCCCATCTATTTCTTTATTATCTACCTAAGGATAAGCCTAATATATATAACTAATTACGCTTCCACCTACTTACACTGCAGACCGGTTCGAAAATATATTTTTATCAGTTTTACGTTTTATTATTATTATTTCGACTTTCGAAACGAATGATTTTGACCGGGACACACGAAATAATACGTCGAGCCCACGCGAACAAATAAATATGTCGGTAAATCCCCGCTCACCATTCGATACTGAGATATCGCTCGCCGCAACAGTTGAGCGTCTTGAACGAGCCGAGGGGCCCGTACTCGGTGGAGCTGAGTTCCCGGGTGAATTGAACGCCGGCGGACCGCCGATGTTTCTCGTCTTCCGGGTACAGGTTGTCTCTGCAGTACGACGCGGCCGAACTTTCGCGGACGATCGCCGTCACCGCGATCGCCGACGACAGTAACAGCACCGAAAACCGTGGACGGGCGGCGGACATAATATTTTCGACGGCGAAAAATATTCGAAATCGATAAAAAAAAAAAAAAAACGGTCCAGATATGTTATATTATGTTGTTACGATTATTATAACAGCATTATTGTTACGAAAACAACAACTGAACGCACACACAAACTTCGGGATGGTCGGCGGCGAAAAAAAAAAAACCGAAATATCCCAATAATTTTCTATCCGAATACGAATTAAACGGCCACTACGACGGTACGGACGACGCGCAACGAACGATGCCGGCACACTACTAGTCCTCCGTCGCCTGCCGTAGTGCCGTCGCCGACGACGGTTCGCTTACCGTTCCCCCTCCCGCCACCGATTGCCCGCTGTGCGAACGGATAAAAACACGTAACCGGTCGGCAACCACGGTTGACGACGACGACGGTATTGCACGCGCGAGGAGGCGGAAAACCCTCCAAAGGCGCGCGCGCTGCGCAACGGTTCCACCGCCGCTCCGCACCACGCCGCTGCCGATCACCCACCGACCGTCGTTGTCGTGAACTCGCTGTATTTTTACCGAGAATTCGCTCGCCCTCTACCCACTCGCCAATCGCTCTGCAGCAAAGGATCTTTTAAGCTCGTGAACCTAAATCGCACACCGCACTTAATACGCTATATATCAGGGATGGGCAACTGGCGGCCCGCGGGTCACATCCGACCCGCCGACCCTTATTATCTGGCTCGGACTGTCTTTCGAAATTTTCACAATCGAAAATTTTAATACAATTTACAACAAATATCGTAAGTAGTAGTGGCTAGGCAAATTACATCTTGGAGACATATATTAGACTTAGATATTAGTTCTTATCATTGACATAATATATATATATATATTATATATATTAATAAATTTGTTTCATATAATATTAAAAATACAACTTTATATTTGGCCCCCAATCATTTTAAGTTTGAAAATTTGGCCCTCTAGTTACTTTGAGTTGCCCGTCCCTGCTATATATCGTCAATCGTCCCATAACGGCGCACTGGTCCTTATGATATATTATTACGTAGCTATATAATATTATTATGTTATTTACGTCTCGTGCGCGCGGTGTATAATATATACGCGTGTCCGGAGAATGTTGTGAAATCGCTTTGAAAAACTAGACGGAATCCTGTAAATTATAAAAAAAAAGGTCTTTGTATCAAAATTGGCCTCGGCTTCGTTTGTCTTTTTCAGTGCTCGGAAGAAACGCGTTCAAAGGAAATCCGTTCCATTGATTTCGTTCAATTCGTTCGGGAACGAAGTTCCATTTTTTTTTTTTTTTGCGTGAAAGAACGTATTGGAATTTCATTCATTCTCAGTAGGAACATGAACGTTTATTTTCGTTCCTTTTTTTTAAATATATCTAATTTAAAGAATTTTTAGAATTTGGAGAAAAAGTTTATATTATTTTTCTTCAGAAATTTAGACATTATTGAACTCGGGCGATTTTATCGCGAGGAGGGCAAGGGAGGTTTTACACCTCCAACCACTGGAAAGTAGTCGGAAAAATGAAGTTCGGTCGGCAAAAATAGAAAATTGATGACCTTTTTTTTTTTGCTTATAATATATGTATATTTCGAAAGAGCATTTTGGAATTTAGTCGGCAAATTATAAAAATACCCCCTCAGAACTATGTCTTCGGATCATCCCTGATTGAACTGTACAATTAAACCTGTAGGTATGCGATAATATTAAATAAAAGATAATATATGTAAAAAAATAGATATTTTTTTGAAAATCAGTTTAAAAATCCGTTCAGGTAGAGATGGTGGAAGTTAGCTATCGGTCCTCAGATAGAATAGCGAATTATAATTATTTTAGCTTTTAATTTAATTTTTAACACGTCAATATTATAGTACTACAGTAAATATTTAGTATAAATTTAAAGTCTCTAACTTGATTTATACCAACTAATTTATAAAAAGTTTCGGTATTTTTTGGTAATTTTCTGTTGCGCTTGAGAAAATTACTGGGAAAATCGAAAAATGACATCTTTAAAGAATCAACTAGATTCTGGTTACTAGAATCTACTAATTTAATAACTAGATTTAAAAAAATTCTTTACTCCAATATACATTATTGTTAAATCAATACATTCCTCGCTATTATCAGGTTTCAGAATCTAAAATGTTATAGATTCTACGAGCAATATACTGCCCGTGTACGTGGTGCAAAGTACTTCCCTTGATTTTTTAATTCAAAATATAAAATAAATAGTACAAAATAAGACACTTACTTAAGAGTATGTCTGATTTATGTTAATATATTATAATTTTCTTTTATTCCTGCATATTTTAAAAAATTTAAAAATTGTTAAGAAACGAAAAATGTTTCTATTTAGGAACGAGAAAAGGAACTAGTTCCTTTCTTCAAGCCTGAAACGAAAAATAATTTAGTTCCTTTTTTAAAGGAACTTTCCAAGCACTGGTCTTTTTAGCCTTTCATATTATATTGTATTGATTATAATACGTTTACAGTGGGCTATTTTTATTATTTATTAATTTAGGGAACGGATTTATATGTACAAAAAAACATCAAAATATACTTTTAAAAATACTAAAATATGCTTAAAAATATGCATTTAAACTTTAAAGTTTACAAATATACATTAAATCTGCAAAAAAATTTCTTGTGAGATTAAGTTTACTTTGTCGTACACTGGAAAATTGTTAGGTACTCGTGATATGAAAATGGTTTTTATACAAAATCGTAATTTGAAAATTTGTATAGTTGGAAATAATAACACATGCAAATATAATTTAAAATAAAAATATACAATAAAAACTATAAATATACATTTAATATGCAAAAAAAAATTTGAAAAAGTTAAAATTATATAAATTAAAATTCATGTTATTTTAATAAGAATGATATAAATCTTGCACATTTGTATCAGTTTTCAAATAGTTCATTTTAATAAATATATGCGTTTACATTAAAGTCCGTTCCCAATAATATAGTAGCGTATTTATACAGTGGGTCAACAATTATTAAAAAATAGTTGTCTATATTTAGGAGTAAAATCATCTAGTTGAAAGATAAGAAATCAAAGAATCTATAGCAGTGACGGAGGGGGTGGAGTCTGTGTACTCTCATTATTTTGGTCAATAATATTATTTCAGAATACATAATTTAAATTTTTAATTTTTAATAAAAAAAAAAAAAACAATTTAATAATTTATAGGAAATTAATAAATTATCCATGACGGTTATTTATTGTCAATTCTGGCACTTCTTTTTTTTTTATCGATTATCATTAGCAAAATAGTCGGCCTTATTTTAAATATTAACATATTTTGTCATGTTCTATTCAGTAAAAGGTAGTAGTGAAGTTGGCCATGAAGTTAGGGTACACCAATGATTTTCCATAGTAAAAACATGTTCACGAAAAAGAAACGAAAATACTTCTTAAATTGGTTTTAGAGTTACAATTACCGCCGAATCGGACGGAAATGGCTAACTGAGATTTAGATTTTTGAGTGGCCCAAACTAAACTGGCCCATTTTATTTATTTCAAGTGACCCATATACAAATAACAAAAAAATACGTGTCATTCGCTTCAATTTTTCCTCATTTCAAGAAAAAACGTGTGTGATGTTGTAAATTTTCTCTGCCCCCTACCCCCTCAAAACGAAAATTACCGTCCAAAATAGCAAATATGAAAAATGATGAAAAACGGGATAAAACGCGTCCCGTCTGTAATTTGTTAGGATAACAGAACGTAATGCTCAAATATGGTCATCTTAATATACATCACCAGTCTAGCGACCATTAGCGCAAATATATTGAGGTGGGGGAGGGGCTAAGTCCTCAGAAAAAAGTGTATACTATTTTATTTATATATATAGTGAATAGGTATAGTCATTTGGAAAAAAACTCTATATTTATAAACATTTACTTAAAAATATTAGCTCTCCCACATTTTTATTATTTATGGCTGCTATAACCAATAATAAACTTTTACGTTTGAATTTTACCTTATTTTTAGTCATTTATTAAGTTTTTATTGTAAAAATAATATCTTACATTTATAAATTAATATTAGTTTAGGTATTTAAATGTATAGTAAAAAACTTTTCAATGTGTAACACAATTCATGTAATATACATTAATTATAAAATTAATATAAATGAACTATTTTATTATACTAAACATCAAAGAAGTATAAATATACTACTTTTTGTATAAGCTCATTATTATCTAAATTAATAAGAATATCCTTTTTCACAAACATTAGTAAAAATATAAAGAAACACGTGTTTTCACGATTTTCCCATTATTTTTCGATACCTAATTTATTTTACACATTTTGGCTCTTAGGGCTATTGTACATTGACCTGTCTAAAGTACCGACTAGATTAAACTTACCACTAAAAAATGGGTACAAGAATAAATTAATATTTTCTAATTTTCTAATTATAGTCCAATAAACAAGAGGAAAGATATTGACCTGCAAGTTAATGAGCAAAAGACAAAATATTTAATAATATCTCAAAAAAACATATTCTTAAGCATGCACCTAACATGCATGTACAAGATTCTCTGATAGTTGGACTTTTAGCTTTCGAAAGAGTATCGGACGTTAAAGACCTAGGAGTTTGAACAAGCAAATAGCCACGAGAAGAAATTAACAGGAAAATAACGGCAGGAAATAAATGCTATTTTGTTCTTGTACCATTATTTAAGTCAAAGTTATTTTCAAAAAAAAAAAACGAAATTAGGAATATATAAAGTGCTCATTAGACCTGTAGTTTTGTATGCATGTGGAGCGTGAGTGTCAACAAAATTGGACGAAAAAAGATTAATATTATTTGAAAGGAAAATCTTGCGTAAAGTCTTTGATCTTAAAAGAAATGAGGAGGAGAATATATATATAATATATGAATGAGGAACAAATGCCAAATGAGAGTAATATTTAATGAATCAGACATACGAGTAGTATAGAAATTCTCAAAATCAGAAGGATAAGTTGGGTCAGATATGTCTAGAAATTAAAAGGCCAAATAATATTAGGTGAGATCACAGTATGAAAATTAAATGAAAAAAGACGGAGAGGACGACCAAGACAGCAGTGGATTGATCGAGTCAGAGAAGGCCTCAAGCTCTTGTAGGGAATAGGAGATGGACAATAAAGGGCTAAGGACAGGGCTACAAGAGGTGTAGTGGAAGCTACGATGAGCCTACAGGCTACAAGGCCTAAAATAAGTCGAAAAATACGATATAATATATATCGCATATGAAAATAATACCATTTCGTCAACATTGCGTATAGTTATTTCTCCGTAATTTCAAAAATAATCTTTCTAATGTCTTGAAATGTTGAGCAAAGACGTATCTATGTACCACACCACTACTACTGCAACTAATCATTTTTAGGCTATTTATAGCATTTTTAGATTTTGAAATAATTAATTCATAAAAGGGTTAGTTTTGAGTTTTAGGACTTGAAAATTTAATAAAATATTAGACGTACTTTACTTTAAATAAATATTAAAAATGTTGAAAATCGGATTTTTTATAGTTATTTCAATGTTTCCGACAATATTACTTAAAAAAAGAAAAAAAAGCATAAAAGTCTAGTTTTTTCGAGGTACATAACGTATACCAATACAAACAAATACCCTAATTATTACGTTTTAAATTACGTATTTTTATTATGTATTTAATGAAATATTTTGCTACGGATGTTCAGTCTGATTGGACCATAGAAGACGGAACTTATTTTGGTATCCCTTACGTTTTTAATAAAAATTATAGATCTACTTCCTATACTTGTATAATGAAGATTACCAAGTTTTGACCCAATGAGATCAGCCAAAAGTGATTATCGGAAAAATCCCTTGGAAGGGATATTTGGGGTAACTTACTGGGCGTACCTCTTGAAAGACCTGAGCTAAAATTTATCCCAATAATACGGTGTTGAATATCATCAATAGTTCCGGAGTTACGACAAAACAAAAAACGAAGGTGAGAGTTTCTAATATGTTACACGGTGACATATCCTCCACTCATCAGTGGTACTCCGAGAAAATTACGCCTAAAACTAAATGTTCTATGATAATTCAAAAAAGTAAACCCTTTCCTTCCAGATTCCCCGTAGAGAGATTAATACGTTTAGAATAGATACCGATTTATTTTTTATATCCACAAGAGGAAGCCTACCAAGTTTGAACTTATGCGTTTAAAGTAGATGGAATTTTCGGGGTAACTTGCCAGGTGCACCTTTAAAATGATGTTAAACTTAACTTCATCATGTTGGAACGTTTCCGATAAAATACGTTCCCAACAATATACGTTTTCGACAAAATACATTTCCAACAAATTACGTTTCCGATAAAAGTACGTTTCCAACGAAATACGGTTCCGAGTAAATATGATTCCGTGAAAATACATTCCGACACTATACGTTCCAACACAATATTTTTCAACAAAATATAGCCCCCAGATTTAATTATATATTTTACAGGTACCTAGATACAATAATTGGTTAAAAAAACAATTCAATAAAATAATAAATCGTAAAACTAAAATACATTTATCATTTCGCGCTATAAAGTATAAAATTCTCAATGATAAGAATGAGTAAAAACATCATAACGTCATGTATTATGTAGTAGGTACTATCAGTATATACTATATAGTATATTGATTATTACTAGTAGGTATGTGATATAAATTACAATATAATATGTGTTTATCATCTTGATCAATCAAAATCAAAATCCTACCTACCTATAAATGACTTATTTAAATAGCATACCTAATTAATCTACCTATTTAATTTAGTAAAAACGTTAATATATGTAGATACAATATAATATTTTTTTTTAAACCGTACGCCTATATGAGTTTACCATATTAATTTGAGGATCGTAATGAAGCATTGCGGACGGTAAAAATGTTTGCTGCACCTGCCTTGTAAAGATACATATTTAAACAAGTCCGTTCCGCCACCGGCTTTTAAAATGTGTACAATTATTTTGTAATTTAGAGCAAGGTGGATCTATAAGGTGTCGACACTCCGCTTATCAGTTGATCGAAAAATATGCACCACTTGATAACGCCACCGGGAGCGCTGATTACCCGACGAGGACTCAAAATTATATTTGAATATATGCAGAAATGCAGAAAAAAAAATAAAAATCACGCGAAATTAATAAAATTAAGTTTTTTAGCAAATCTAAAATGAAGACAAATTTATATCCTAGTATTCGAAATAAAAATAACACTTACAAATTTTCTTGTTATTATAATTTATAACATTATACATTATTCTATAAAAATGCATTTTTTTTTTATTATTATTAAATATTGAAAATTTTCCATTAATTTTCCATCGAATTTTTCTTATCTTTTTATTCACATTTTCTAATGCTTTTCATGTGTATGGTATACATTTTTCTAAATATATGTTTCGCCTTTTTTTTATAGTATATAATATAATTATTACTAATATATTACTATATAATATTACTCTATTATGTCTCTTAAGTGTTATGGTCCTGGGTGTAATTCTGGATTGCCAAAACAAACCAAATTATACAAAGAGCAAGGAAAAAAAACTCCTTCAATATTTCATTCTCCAAAGGTATATGTACTCAAATTACTGACCATGGCTAAATATAAATAATGCATAATATGCTATACATAGTGATGTAAGTAGGAAATTTCTAGCCTCCAGAAATTTCCATGAAAAGTTTTACTATTTGTTTTTATTTACATAAACTTTGTTTTGATAAATGAATAACACTATGAATGATGTATTATCATGGAAAAATTTTCAGATAATTACATCAAAATTTTAAATTATCAATATTATTAATTATATTTAAAAATAAATTATTTTAAAAAATTTGTAACACGATATTTTTAATTTTATGAATTATATGCTTTAAAATTCAATTAATATTTCTAACTTACAACACGATATGTGTAAAAATATAAGCTATATTTAAAAAAAAAAATTGTTTTTTAAATTTCAGAAATTTCTTTAATTAAACTTCTGAAATTTTACATCACTAGCTATATATATAATATATATATTATATAATGTATACCTACCTATATTTAGTCATGATTACTGACTAATTGTATAAATACTGTTCAACAATTATTTTTTTTAATGTATAGTCCACTTAAGTATCATACAAATTAAAAATAATTATACAAGTCCATAGAATGGATTATCAAAAAAAAAATACAACTAGAAGAGATAAATCAACCTAATTTATGTAGACCTAAAGTTTAATGGATAATGCATTTTTTCTTTTTTTTTTTTAGTTTTTCCTATGTGACTATTATATTTAATTTTTGTGGTATATTATGTATTTATAGTTTTTTTTTCTCATTTATATAAACTTTAAAATACTGTAGAAAACAGAGGCACACATCCCATGTACTATGGAGTCGTGGTCGCAATGCTTTTTTAAGTCAATAATTAATTTATTATATAAATATATTTACTTATGAGGCTGGTGGGTAGGTGGGAGTTGAATTTGTGATATGTTTTGAAAATACTCTGGGTACCACTGGTAGAAATAAGAATATAAATCAAATAAATACTAAAAAATATATATATTATAGCACCGTTAATACTTTATACAGCAAATATTGAAATATAGTTAATATTGAATTGTGAATATCAATTGCATTAATAATTAATTTATTATATAAGTATTATAAAAGACTACGATTTTAAATTAAAAAATTGTATTGTCACAAATTTGAAACTGTTCATCGAGTTCAGAAAAAATGTATTTGTATATTGAATAAAAATACGAAAAAACTTATTCCGAATACATATTTGAATTTATGAAAAGTATTTAAAATGGTATTCGAATACAAAAAAAAAGTATTCAAATACTTTACAAGACTGGAAATATAAAACAAAATGCAAGTGAACAAACTAAGTAGGTACTATGCCTGAGATATTTGTTTTATTAAACTAATAGTAAGTACCTATATAGTTCCATTATAAATCACTCGTAATGTATGTTTCTACATTATTCTAGTTATGAATGAAGTCAATGTTCGAGGAGTATCTTGAAAAGTTGGTTATTCAAAACACCAAAAGGAGTTAACAAAATATATTATACAGTTTTACATTAACACAAGAATTATATTTGCATGTAAACAATATAATCAACAAATAGCACACAAAAAAAATACTGAAAAGAAGTTGAAGAAAATTTCATGATTAATTTAATAAAAACACTGACAATTTTTTAAATAATAAAAATAATAATATTTATAATAGTTTGGGAAAATAAGTTTCAATTTATAATATTTAATGAATGTGTTCTCATTTTCGTATATAAACATACACTATGTATTTCACATTTTTGGACCTCATCAAGTAGTCAGCGCTCCTAGTGGAGACAGTAAGTGGTATAAAAATTTCAATCACTTTTTTCTCATGGCGTTTAAAGGGAGTAATTACACCTTATAGATCCACCTTGATTTAGAGTATATACACGTTTCTGTTCTATGTCCGTTTCCGTGATTTTAAATTACATAAATAGACAATGTACTGGAAACTTTCACTAGTATTGAACTTTCCGTTTTTAACTTTTTACAGGTGATTTTTTCAAGTATAATGTTATATCTGTAATTTTTAGTAAAAAAAAAAGTCAACATTGTACAATTTTCAATTGCGTATGAAGAATATAGATAATATTAACATCAAACAAAAATGGCAAAATAATTCTATCGAAATGTAGGAAATGTTGTTAGCTATTTATTGATATAATCAATATTTATCTACGTTTATTCTATACGATATAATATATTTAAGTACGAAAGTTTTTACGGACTATTTTGCGGTGTTTTAACCGCAAACTAACGTTTGGAGTGTAGTTAAATAAACAATGTAGGTAAGTATTTATTTATTTCAAAAATAAGTATACTAATATTAGTAAACAATGTGAAATAACGATTTTGATTTGATTATACTTGACCTGTTATAATTCTATAAATTATAGCCATGTGGTAAAAGATGATACAGGTACATCAAAGATTTTCAGTGGTGCCTAATACAATATTCATTAAATGAGGTTTAGTTCTTAGAATCAAAACATTCATCATAAAATAAAGGACACTATTTCAGAGAATAATAATGAATATGAGTGTTTTGAAAATTTCAACATAGATATTTGAAATAGAAGAAAAAAGTGCTTGATATACATTGTAAACACAATAATGAGCTAATATTTAAAGTATCTCGTAGCCCCAACGACGTTATCTCCAAAATAATTTGTGTTACATGATTTTGAACAAAATATCGTGATGATGAAATAATAAAAAGTGGTATTGATACTAATTATAAATTATTTTCAGATTCAAAATTTTCTTAAAAGTCTTAGAAATTGCTCATGCAGAACCCCCCCCCCCAGAATTAAATATCTATACCACCGTTGATCAGCACGTGAAACAACAACAACGTTTCCTACAAATCTGAATACTTGTAACATGTGTTATTTGTGCATTATCTTTATGTCACTATTTCAATATAATGTGTGACCGTCCGTGATTGAGGAAAGAATAATATAATGTAATGTGCTCTAGTTGAACAATACACGTTACCCGCACCACGCGTCATAGCCAGTAACTACCGCGTCGCGGCGCGCCGTGCGAAAATGAAATACAACGCCATTTATCGAACGTTTTATACCTTTTAACTTTACGGTTACATCCTCTTAAGGCGGCTCTCTGCGGGCAAGTTTTACACACTAAAAAAATATTTGTCCTTCATAGCAATTGATTGAATAGTTTTATAAAGATTTTAAAAACTGATTAAATTTGTTAACAACTTTAATATTTATTTTTAATTTTTCAATACTTTTCTTATTTAATAATATTATTACTTAAAGTGGTTTTATAAAATTGAAAAATAATTAATATTTGTAGACTAAATATTAAAATATTGGATATAAAAATTAAAAAAGTAAAAATGTTAATTAAAAGTTAATTTGTTGATAAAGTCAAATCTTTTTTCCAAATCCAAAATGGGCTATACGATAAATCGCTATAATGGATAAAAAATGGACACTTTATTTGAGCAAAATTTAGAAAAAAATCATAAAATGTCGACGATAATTTACTTGCGTGTACTTGTAATACTGTTAATGTTAATATACGGGTTGCGGGTTAAATTAAGTTAGTTTTCACACACTAATATTTATTTATACACGCACACACCCACACATTTTAGTATTATTTGAATATTGCCTCTACAAAACCCCTTAAAATTAGCCCGCAGATATTCGGCTTGATAGAAAGCGGAATTTTAGGTTTGTAAATATTTTTACTGTCTATGTTATATTATACAGTTCAACGAAAGTAAAAACGTGAACGATATATCGATCACATAGAAAAAATGTCCATGTTTCATATGTCAGAATATATTGTAATCAGTAGGTTCGCTTACAGTGCGGACGTGTTTGTTTGAGCTCGCTCGCTTATCTGTTTTTGTAAGTTATCCACGTTTGTATTCCGATTTTATTTTATTTTTTTCATATTAAATCGGAGATTGATAATGAGGACTGTATCAAAACGGTGGAGGCAATTGCAGCCGCAGTAGGAGTAAAGATCTCTGTGTCTAAAGCATATAGTGCTTTTTCTAAAATCTCTAACAGGTCCAGAAAAATAGTGACTGAATCGGCGGCAATCCAAGACAAAAAAAACTTGATGGAAGGTATTAAAAATCAAAATTGACCGGTAAAAATGTTAACTCTAAATGGAATAATGATAGTATCTACATTAACGATGGTCTTACTTAATTTAACAAAAATTTATTTTTTAAAACTAGAGCTTTAGAAGTAGAGTTTTACTCTGACGATTATAATATGAATATTGTATAATGAAAAAAAATAAATAAATTATTTGATTTTGTATTAGTTATAGGCGTATTTTGTAAGGAGCTTGGGATAAGCAATTTTACAGATATATTTGATAAAAGTTGATCAACCGTCCTTCCGGTCCTCAGATTACTATTATTAAAATTTTTGAAGCAAAAATAAATCATAGCATTTGAAAAGCGATTCCAAACGACGTTCAGTATCTATAATATAATTTTTGATATAAAACAATTATCGGTCATTTTAATAACAATAATAATAATAATAATAATAATAATATAAAATAAAATTATTAAAAGTTCTCTACAATCCACACTATCATTTCTTTAATCAAAATTACTTGTTCTAATTCGAACAGTCTGAGATAATGCTGCTCTAATAACAAATTCGAAAATTATAGTTTCCTTCACTCTTATTCATTCGAGCCCCATTTTTGTTTTTCATATTTTACATGATATTAAGAGGACGTCGTACGCACAGTTTTTAAGGGGTTTTGTATAAGAAATTTTTAAGACATTTTAATAAAAATAAATACCCAATAACTTAAAAATATTTAAATATATTGTGTCAATATAATTTTTATTATCATATAATCACGGTATTTATTAAAAAAAATTATGTTTATGTATTTATCGTTTTTATCATTTTAAGAATATCGTAGAAACATGAAATAAAAATTAATTTTAGAAATCAAAATTATACCGTGCCCTACATAGTCGATTTTTGATATGTGCATTTTTACACGTTTTATGAGTTGTTAAAAATCTACTTTTTTTATTATTATTTTTAAAATATATTATAAATCTTAAAAAATTAATATATCAAAAATGACTACGTAGCGCACTACATAATGTTATTAGCTATAATTTGGTTTTTATTTCGTACTCCTAACACGACGCTTGTAAGTAAAGTTAATGAAAATGATATATGCTAATGCAAGTATTTCATTGAAAATGTCAACAACAGTCCTCTTGAAAACCGTTTAAAATGTCCAAAATATTTATTAACACAAATATTTAATTAAATAAATTTTTTTTTGAATAGTACCTATAATATTTTCTCGTAAAATTCATTGATAATTCGAATATTTATTAAAAATTAAAATGTATGTACTCATTGCGACGTTTTGATGGAATTAGAATTGTCAATTTGATTGAAGAATGAAAAAAAGAATAATAAATTACTTATATTATATTCCTTAGAATCATTTAATGTGGAGGCATCCTAAAATTGTTAACTATTTATTTATAATTAAATTATTTTCAACTTATCTAAATACTCAAAGTTATAAGGATTACATTTTAATAACCGGCTATCGCCGCCAATCAACATCCTCACCAATACTGTCAAAATTGTGGTCTTATCCAATATTCGAACCCTTCGTTTACGTTCGGTTTTCATTATTATTTTATTTTATTATAATTGTTTCGTGTATAACGTTAAGTTAGTTATAGCCTTTGCTGGCCACCACACATTTGTGGTATATCTATTATTATAGATTATATATTATATTATATATATTATTATATACTATATATTATATTATTATTTATTACTATATTATTATTATATACTATATATATTATATAGATTATATATTACATATCTATTATTTTTATTTTCAACTAGACCGTCAACCCGGTGACCACGATTAAATTTGTCTTATGCATAATTTTCGTTATATATACCTATTCTTCTCATACATGCCATTAAAGTCCAAAATAATTACAATATTTTAAACTACCCAGGCATGTATTTATATAACGTTCTGTATTAGTAATACCTTTTATTTATGTAATTAAAATGTTGTCCTTTCAGAAATACGTGTAAGCAATAATACAAAATGACATTTTAAACTGATTTTAGAGGTAACCTATTATAAGCTTTGTGTATTATAATATTCAAGAGAAAATCTCATTAATGTTATTTAATGTTTATACAAAATTAGCTATAAGCAATGAGGAGAAGTTTGAGGATGAATCGATGTTCGCGAATGACATTATAGTAATATCTTATTGTAGTATTAGAGTATTTGGTTGACCCCAAATAGTTGGGAGAAGAAGAAGAAGAAGTATTAGAGTATTTAATAATTATTATTATAAAACATATTTTTTTTAACAAATATCATAATTACACGACAATTAAAAATGATATTAATACAAGACTATATTTATAGTACTCTAAAAATATAATAAAACATTTTAAAACTAATTGATTTTCATTTCTTTTAAAAATTTCTTAATAAAATTTCCTATACAAAACTTTTTAAAAATCAGTTGTGTGGTGTCCTCTTAATAAATATACATTAACACCTAACTTTTGGTACATATAGATAAAATATAATGTATAATTTTAAGATATACTTAATAGTATTATGAAACTAATAAAATTATATGAATAATAAAAATAAAAAAAATCAGTCTATATTAAAATAAATTTCGTCAGTACGGTCTTTAGAAAACCGTGGTTCATCATTCATTACCATTTTTGCGTTACCAATACACCAAATATAATTTTTTTTACTTCTACTGTATTTATCTACATGTCATTATTCTGATTAAAATTATTTTGACTAAAGGGGACGCCAAAATTAAGCTCAGTAAAGAAGGGGGACACCGTCCCTCTCCGCCACTTCATTTTAACCACTGTGTATGTATAATTATTAGACAGGTACTCGTAGTACCTATATAATATATAATGATCCTACCTTTTACTTAAGCTTATGCTATAATTATTTAGGAAATTAAATTGGTTAAAATTAATTTACCTGTTATTATACTGATAATAATAGGTTTATTTTAGTTTTGGTATGTATTTATTTTTTACATTTTCTTTCTATTTATATTATTTTTTTATACACAACCCATATTCTTGGGTTATTTGCTCTTATAGTTCAAATAATTAAATATAAATATATTGCATTTGCCATTTAATACACAAGATTATAATATGTACCAGATGTCGGAAAATGGATTATTCGTGGGGGGCATAATCTGCTAAAAATATTATTATCAATTCAACAAGTCCTTTATAGTTGATTCTGAGTAAACTTTCTTTGATTTCAATTTTACAAAATATATAGTCAAAAGGCTTTTTAAATTTTTGACCTAATTTTTGATTAAATAATAAAATTATAATTTAAAATATATAATATAAATTATAAAACGTAAGTAAAAATGACTAGAATATTTTTATAAGAACAAGAGCATGAAAAAATCACCAAAAAATATATTGTTCAAGTTCTAAAAATAAATAATTTATTAAAATAATAATTGTTAGAGTTTATATTCAAAAGTTTTTTAGTAGTTTTCGCTGAAAACTGGAAAAAAGGGATATAAAAAAATAAAATAAATAATTGATTCATTACGGCCAGTAATAAATAATGATACAGCAAGGGGGCAAAACTTAAGTTCACCAAATATAAATACCAAATGTAGTTTATTTAAAATTTCAAAATGCATTATTTATTTATATTATTATTATTGTATAATATGAAAAATAATAAATCGTTGTTTTTCTATCTTTGTAGATAGTTCATGATTATCAAAAATGAATCCGGATTTCAATAGGACCCTTAAACACCATTTGATAAAAATAATATATTAATTAAATTGTGAAATATATATAAATACTTTTGAATAGGTCCATCTTTAAATTAATATTCATAGACAACATATCTTTGTTGATTATTTTATTTGGTTAATATTTGGTTAATCATCTATTAAAATTATATATAGGTATTTTAAATAATAATGTTTTAATTTAAATAACATAATTGTATAGTTTCAAAAAAAAATTATTAGATTAAGACTAGGTGATTAAGCAGCAAAATTATTTTATAAGTATATTTTGGCATGGTGAACAATTTTTATATAAATATAAAACATGAAAATACTAATTTTCGTAAAATATTCAAAAAAAGTTGAATTGTTTTTTTTTTAGAATAATTCATTTATTAAGAATTATGTATAAGTCAAATTTTATTCCATAGATATATTTTATCAAATTGTAATCTTTTTGCGAGATACAAGAAAATTATTTATTAGCAATCTCTATGTATAAACTCTGAATATAAACATCATGGTAAAATTTAATATACCTACATATTTTTGAAATGTAACTTAACAAATTAAGGATATCTCATGTTTAAATTTGAACACAAATTTATGCTTCTATGAAAAATAATGCCCCTCTCTCCAATAATATAGATTGAATGAAAATCAAATTATATATTATATACATACCTATATTCTATTTGCTATAATTTACAGTTATCTACAACTTCACTTTAATGATAATTTATATTAACATTAATATAAATAATAATAGTTAATAGAGAATATTAATATACTTAGTGAAAATTAATATCGGACTATTTGTGAACATTCTAACGAAGTATTAATCATTCGTACTGGTTGATTATGATATTATGATGGCAAGAAATACATTTTTAAAACCTAATATTCAATTTAAGAAAAAATCATTAATTAAGTATTATCCACAAAAATCAGAAATTTGATTTAAAATATGTTTATAAGTTTATTATGATGTTATATTCGTGATGAGAATTACATAGTTGATTTTATATTTTTCGCAATCTGCATTACTATTATAATAATAAACACGCACATTCAATACGTTAAAACAATTCTATGTGATAGGTAAAATTATTCAAAAATAATGTCTTGAAAGGATATCGGGTCTGAAACTAATACTTTTATAAACTATGATGAAAATAAAACTAACATAATGATTTGTTGTATATTTCAAATACATTATAATATATACTAAGATTCAATAGTTGATATCCTGCCCGACGTATGCATTGTCTATTGGCCCCTATATTTAAATAATTTCTCTGATGTTTATATTATAGCAATATTGAGGACGACGCACTGAAGATTTTCCACGGTAAAAACATGTTTACGCAAAACCAATGAAATGGCATTTTAAAATAATTTTCCAGTTAAAACATTTATTATACATTTGTAAGAAAACAGCATTTTGGAGATAACTACATCAGTGTTTTTTCAAATAATATGTTTAAAAAAGTTACAGTGACTTAGTAGAAATGGGGGAAAAATAGTATATTATACCTTCGATAACGAGTTTAATATTTAGAAAATTCTAAAACCCCAAAGAGGTTATTTCTGAAATGTTTTCTTCTACAAATTTTATAATAGGTGTTATAAATTTAACATATTTTTAAAAAGCCATTTTATTTGTTTTGTGTAATCGTATTTTTACACAAATATCGTGATTAGTGATTATACCACAATAAAATATAGTACTGATATAGGACTGTTTTTTAATTATTTTTAAACTATGTTTAAATACTTTTCGGTTGTTAGATTTTGATTTTTCTTAAAATATCTAAAGAATTGCCTATACAGAATCCCTTAAAAATAGGGTGTACGACTTTCTCTTAATACTATAAAATTCATTCTTCTATCAAAAGTATTTTATACAATATTATTTTATAAATGATTAAATATGGCTGAAAAAAGAATTTAATAGGTATCTATTATTTTATTAAATATATTTTTAACCTAAAATAGAAATTACAGGCCATTGTGTCGATTAAAAAAATGTTCGCGTGAAGTTTAGAGACTTGCGTGTGTCATCACATATTATAGATTTGTTATTCCTATAATTCTGTAATGCAGACTATAATATATGTATATATTAATTGACCATTTCATTATTAAATATCTATATATTCAGGTTCGACGATAAGAACCTACAATTTTAGTATGCGTTGTCAAGCCGCCCAATACCATTTGACTTTCCAAACACAAATACTAATAATAATAATAACAATAGTTACATTATTCAAAAACCAATTACGTACCAAAAAATATATCAAATGTTTTCAACGAATATGTTGTTATAATGTTATCTAACAATCGTTTTCATATGACATATACCTATACATTTTTTTATTAATTTTAAATTAAATAAAACATCCTACTAATACAGTAAAAGTAGCAAATAAACAACAGAAATATTTTAGTGGCCATGCACTCCTATATGTTTCTATTCACTGTTTTTTGTTTAGTTTGACGTTTTTATCGTAATATAGTTCTATATCTATCTTTAAAGTCACGCTGTGTATTACATACCTATATACATAATCAGTATATCACAATAAAACTTAGAGTTGAGAACTCTTAAAAAGAAAAAAAACATAATCGAACCTATTTAAGATATATTATATCTATAATCTATATAGATAATTTTTTTTAAAATTTATGTGTAGGATATTTGGTTTAATATACTGTATTTCAATATTGTGGTTTGAACCAAAGTTCAAGACTAGATAAGGTATGCTTAGGGCCGCCAGCCGATATTTCAAATTGTGGTTTATCTAAGGTTTAAGTTAAACTAACAATATGATTTTGGTAAACCTTAAACATGGATGAGTAGTTAAATTCTTTTCGATCCGAGATTTATGTCCGTATACACAGTCCTGTTACCCAGATTGGATATCAACGAGTTAAAAGTAAAAATGAAATCAATTTTAACTAAGTTACTTAACGCATTACTCTTTATTTCAAATTAACTTTTAATTTAAGACATTAATTTTGTTTGAAAACTTAACAATTAACATGTTAACTTCAGGTTAACTTTTAACAAAAGTATCTAAATTATTTTAAATTTTGAAGAACAATGCAAAACATTTTCTGAATGAGGATTTTACTTTTTGGTATAAGCAATTTTACTAATTTTATACTATTCAAATATATTATTATACTTGGGCTGGGTTGCATAAACGTACATTAGCTACTTACAGACGGTTTGCAGACCGTTCACGTAATAACGGCTCGGTAAATAAAATATGGTGTTGCATAAATCCCATATAGTGTTAACGGCTTGGTAAATTATAAATTACAGATCTATAAGTTACAGACCCAATTTTCGTTCGGTAACTTTTACAAATCAGTTAAAAGATTGATAAGAATAAACGTTTAGTATTATCTATACTGATTATAATTTTTTACGGCCTGTTCCTTCTATCATATATACAATTATCACATTAAATGTGGTATTTTATTTGGTATTCATGGCTAACCTTAAAATTTTATACAACACCTTTGAAGTTTACATACTCTGTAAAACTTATTGAATGAATAAGGTATAGAGCCGATAATAAATTTACAAAGGGATTTTTATGAAATCCAGCCTTATACTTTATATAAACAGGATTATAAGAAAACTATAGTATTACTGTATTCATGGCTATTATGGTTTTTGCATTATTTTTATAATATTTAGACGCTATGTGATATTTAGTATAGACGTTAAGTTTTGAGAAATTGCCAATCGTGATGTATACGAGGGCATGAGGTAAATGATAGTAAATTTTCATTTTATTGGGTCATGTTTACGTATTGATCTATATATTATAAGCTGTGTCTATCCAATATTGATTACAAATTGGAGTGATAGGTACTGTCTGTTTGGTATTAATATTAGAGTGCATACAAAAATATGGGTATTTTTTTATTTATTTTATTGCTAATTAGAAAATGTTAATTTTAAACATAAGTTAAGTAACTGTTTTTTCAAAATTTACTTTTCACTTATGAAGTTAATAAAATAATATATTAGCAACTTTTAACTTTTTTTATTTATTTTTTAACTAAATTAATTTAACGATTAAAAAAATTCATTAACTTGCCTAGCCTTGTACTACTATGTACTACATAGGTGTTGTTATGTTTAAAACGTCAAAAAAGAAACATATTGATTTTGTTTAAAACTCCCATTTTAAAAATCAATAAAAACATTAATATAAAATAGCTAGTCATTTTTAAATTTAAAAATCGTTATTTTGTAAAATTTAAAAATTTATTGTAGGTACATAAAATATTAAATAAATGTTTTTATGTATACAATTTTAGGATTAGAATGTGTCTACACAAAATATTTAGTAATTAATGCTATTATTGTTTTTTATTTTTTAATTAGGTAGCTTTAAATACATTTTATGATTATATATTAGAAGTTTTGTGGCAAGTCAGTGGCATAACCACTATATTAATGTTAAAATAAAATAATAGGTCATACACTAGCTATACTTATTAGTTATTAATTTTTACATCAAAACTATTACAAAAACAAAATTCGTTTTAATATTATTTTAGAAATTTAGTAAATTTATTATGTATCAATACTGAATTTGTAAGTAAGTATACTAAATTTTAGACGAATTATAAAATATTACATTGATAAGTAATAATTAATTGGTATGTTTTAATTTATTTTTTGGTCTTTATTCCTTCTTTTACATTAGATTAATAATAATTATATAATATAATATAAATAAATACCCATCAGATTTTGATAAATAGTCAGTGAAGAAATATAGAATTGACCTTTTTTAGGAGATAAAATGAAAGTGGAAATCAATGACATTGGAGGAATATGGAATCTGATTTTTGGAGGAAAATGGATAGGTTGAATATATAGGTGTAAATGAATACATTATACAAGTACATTCATACATTTCATATTTTATTGCCCATTAATAAAATTTTTTATTTACAAAAATATTATTATGGACTATAATTTTAATGTAAACATTTGTTCATATACGTTTTTAAACTTGGGCTTTTTTCCGCTAGATTTATGCTTGAGTTTTTTGTCGTAAAACGTCAAAATACGTTGAAAACAAAAGTTAAAACGTGTTTCAACACTATGACATAGGTACCATTTAACATATATTAATTTAAAATTGTAATTTTTTAAAAGGGACCTATGTCACCGATCGTTTTGGGTGGTTTGTTCCCGAATCGCTGACGACGTATTTTTTTTTTTTTTTGCCTCGTTCCATTTCGCCGAATTTTTAGATTCTAATAGAAAATTGCATCTAGATGGTACTTTAAACAAGTTATTTTTCGACTTTTTTAACGTGGCAGGAAAAACTACCAAAAAAGTACAAAAATACTTTAATTTTTATTATTATCATTATTTGTCTATCCTATCTAAAGCTGTTTGGCGTATATTATTTAAATGAATAAATAAATTATATACAAAAGATTTTGAAAATCGGACCTCTATTTGGTTTTTTATAGCAGTTTTAAGATTTTTGACGAGATGTTATATAGATACAATAATTTCAAGTTAAAAGCCTAAATTATTTATTTATTAATTATTATTATTAAATATTAATTAAAATTAATTCGTATTATTAACCGGATTGGGTAAATAAATATTTTGAAACAGAAATCGTGAGGAACACGGCGACGAAAAAAGTCTAGTAAGTTTTTAGTAGTAGTTTGATTTTTCTTGTGTGTCTTTAATAACAATATCGAAGATGTGTAGTGTACTTGGGAGAGGGGGGTCCAAAATAAGTGGACAGACATACGGACACAACGCCGATATACAATTATATGGAACGTCGGCGAATCGGGATACGACCGTTTTGGGTATGTATAAAATGTATATTTATATGTATTTACATTTAAATTTTTATATTTTTATGTATAGTATGTATAATGTATATTTTTATTTTGTTTTTGTTTAACATGAAGTAATGCTATTTAAATGAAATTATGATGATAAATATTTAAATACAAATTAATTAAGAGCAAAACAGTTTTGTTTTTCTTAAAAAGTTGTTAAAAATGTAAATAGGTAATTTTTAACAAATATCCATTCATATATTTATTGTCCTTTACAAAATATGTATTCATCTATAAAAATAAAACTAAATACCCCATTTTACCCCATCTTTCCTCCATATGACTTCTATTAATAAACATAAATAGTATAAAAGAAGACTATCTTCTTCTTCTTCTTCTTCTTCTTCTCCTTCGCCTTCTCTCCCAACTATTTGGGGTCGGCCACCCTGGTCCTACACTTCCACTTAACTCTATCTCCCGCATCTTCTTCACTTACTCCTACCTTCCTCATATCACTCGCCATTACATCCCCCCATCTCTTTTTCGGTCTTCCCCTCCCCCTTTTACCAACAAC
>JAIPRL010000158.1:168862-195602 GCA_025469235.1 Pemphigus obesinymphae
AAGATCAACTATTCAACATTTTATATCATGTTTTTTATCTAAAACTTATTATACGATAAGAACAAAAAAAAAAAAAAACATTCGTTTTCGTAATTTCACGATTTTTCCAAAAAAAATTTAAAATGTTAACAAATGTTAAATAAAAATTAAAACAGACACTGCGTTCCCTGCGTTCCCTGATAAATAAATTAAGGGGTACGCTGTTAAATATGAAAATATATATGAAGAGTAGCTGCCCAACAGCTGCGTCCCACCCCAAATCCACCACTGTACTTAGTATAAAACTCACGTTTGGTACGAATAACTTCAATTGAAGTCGCCGGTAGGTAAAATACAAAAGTAATAAGTATATATATATATATGTTATATATATGTTATATATATGTATACCTAACCGCAAGAATTATACAGGAGTACGACTATGTATAATATATTATACGAACTCGATACGGTGAGGAATCCGCAGCACCATAGTGCACCAACGCGTAGGACGTCTGTAGGTACAGCTCCGGTGTTAATATATATTTTCCCTATAGGTAAAATATACAAAATCGTTAAAAAAAAAAAAATACATAATATTGCAAAATCAAAAATACAATCATCCGAACAGAATCTATAATTATATTATATGTGGAAGGAAAGGAGACGGACAAAACGTATACGCAGTCGAGAAAAATCCTTATTAGGATTACACTAATCCCGCAGCGTTAAAAATAAAATGATTTGGTCAGTTTGGTCGGTTCAGCTGGTTTGAACTATAGGAAAAGAGCTAGGTTATAGCCTAACCTAACCTTCAAGCGTTTATTGCTCTCTTCGATATCGGACGTGTATTGACCATATTGATTTATTTACGACGATTACGCCTTTGGTGTCAGTGGCGCACACTCATTTTCTGCAAGGGGTGTCAATACATTTTCACAACATACCCACAAAATATAGCTTATCGTATTGTTTACAATTTTATCCCTGTATCCCTTCGTGTCCGCTACTACATATAGTATGTACCTATACCTGCCTACTTTCGGAATATAATTTTGTTTCAATATACCTGTATATATCAATATTGATATATGATGACCAGCAATATATGTGTTACCCGCTCCCTTTTCGGTATACACATGGCCGTTTTATAATATTTTTAAATATATAGGTACAGAGGAAAAAATGTCAAACTAAAGCAATAATAATAATAATAATAATAATAATAATAATAATAGTAATAATAATATAGGTAAGGTTGTGCACTTTAAAATGGTCGTATCGCAGGTACCTGTACGTAATCGTGTGCGTAATTAACAATATCGACTTTTAAGTAAATAAAATGCCTATTGGATTATATAGGTACCTATATCGACGTCCCCAACAGAGAAAGATGCAGAAATAACTCCATTTTCACGCATATTGTTAGGTTATAAAATAAAGCTTTAAGGCGATATCTGGACAATTTTATTCCAATTACAATAAAATAAATTGTCTATATATTATATTTTATTGGTTGACCTGCATTTTACATGGAACTATTTAAAAAAAAAAAAAAAACCTAACTATTTAACTTAACTGAATAATTCACGTTCACCGCGTCTCACAATAATTATTATTGTACCCGTCTATATAATACTCGTAGTGGCGAATTGTCACGCGGTAAATTTCTCGGCGAGAATTATCCACAACAATCCATCCGGGGTAAACCCTCATCCGTCAGAGTTTCTCAAAAACTATAATTTTTTTTTTTTATTAAAGTTAAAAAAAAAAAATAGAGTAAAATAAATGGTTCCCTATACTTTTGGTGGAAAATACAGATTGTGGTGAATATTAGACAAGTTGAATTATTTATATTTGCTTATATATTATATTACTTGGCTATATAATATACGATTAATATTTCATATTAATATACGAGCAGGGCTGTTGTCGTAAAAAAAGCCGAGGGTATACGCACGGTATACACCGTCCTGCACACTACATTTATATCATACCTAGGCCAATGATGGCGAACCTATGGCGCACGTGCCAAAGATGTCACGTTGGTCGAATTTTAATAGCACGCGAAAAAATAGAACTCCTTAAAATTGTCTTTTATTTGACATTATTAAGTATAGTTTACAAAATTTTGGCACTTGAACTATAAAAGGTTATATGTAATACTCTCCGTTTTAGACCATATTTATTATATGTCTATATTTTGAGGTAATTTGTAATAATAAACCCACCTAAAGGAAAAACGAAAATCAATCTTATACCTAGTGCATTCATTCATAGTGTACAAATTTATTTTTCGTAATTTTTCATGATTATAAAATAAGAATATACCTATACGATATATCTTTACCAGAAGGTATACGGTGTTCATGTAAAATTATCAAAGGATATATACGTACGGCGTACCCTCCATTACAGCCCTGTATACAAGTCGTGTATATAACTTAACCCAACACCTAATTTAACCCTAAAGTAGATCGTGACCATATATTAAAAAAAAAAAAAAAACAAACTTGATTTATAAAGAAGAAAATTTTAAAAAAAATCTTATAAATTATACGTACCTACAGGTACTGTATATATATATATATAGGTATTGTATCAGTGGCGTATTTAGGACATTGTGAAAGGGGAAGATATTGAATAATAATATTATAAAAATAATATATAGATTAAAATATGTGTAAAAAATAAGTAAATTTTTAACTAATTAATTTTTGTAATTTATAATAATAACTGTGATTTCCTATTTTCAATTTATCAAGATAACATTGTCAGCCCATTAAATTTCCCTAAATATAAAATCAATTAACTATATATACTATAGTACCTAATTATTCATTTATTTAGGTACCTACCTACTAATCTACGCTCCTTTATAGTGGGTCTGAGTTAACTATTGACTCGTTTCAAACAAGAAAAAATAAAGGTACCTACTTTCAGTTGTTGAAGTAGACATGGGTAATGTACATAGTATTTTTTATTAAGAAAGGTACGTTAGGGTATATTTCCTTATTGTACACTTTTTTAGAAAAAAAAGTCAACGAGGGAGATATATCTTCCTAATCTCCCCCTAAATACGCCTAAATTTCACAGGGGTGAAACTATAGTGGGAAGCTTGTCGGTAAAATCGATTGTCTAAATCGTTATTATAAGAGCTTGGTCCAGTTCTGGATATCAGCCAGCAAAATGAAAGAAACAAAACAGAAAGAAGTTTTGATGGCCTTTTTTTTGCTTATTTACCCACATTTTTAAGAATGTACTTATAAATTAGCTTCTCAATTGGCCAAATCGTTAAAAATGTTACTTTTTTGCTTATTATAAAAATTAAGTTCAATTAGTGGGCCAAATTAAAAGCACACTGTCCCCCTAAAAAAAATTCTTCACTACGCCCCTGGATACCTACACTTGAAATTAATAAGTTTAAAAAAATATGTTAAATGCATTCGATGAAAAAATATTTTTTTTCATCGGTCTATTTAGACAGTGATTGTGACAAAAAAAAAACTAATAAAACAAATTGCTTCTCGTGATATTGTCGGTAGTTATTCCCTTTCATATTTACAACAGCACAACCCTGATACAAATAATAAAACATTATACCTTGTATTTTAATTAAGTTATACAAGCAATAACAATATCATCAATTATATAAGAAATAACCAAATCCCAAAAGTTACTAAAGAAAAAATTATGATTCTTATATAAAATAGCAATCTTCTTTTCGATTTAACTAGGTACAAAATTGAACAAAACATAATAAAAATGAGAATAAGTTGCGCCAAAAACGGGGCAAGAAGAATCAGTTAACTTTAGTTGGAACAACGGTATATAAAAATGTAAAAAAAGTTGTAGATGCAGGTCCTCGGACACGAGACAGGTAGGTACCTAATTATTATTATTTTAGATTTGAAAGCAAAGATAAATCAATGCATTCTATACATGATGCTGATCAAAATTCAGTATTAATTATTTAAAAAAAAAAAAAGTAGGTATAACCATTGACCACTTTATTTGTACCTAATTTTCCCATTTAGGTATAAAAGGTAATTTCTACCAACTAGAATATAATATGTATTATCAAAAAACCTCTTTAAGCCAAAACTCCTACTCAAAACCGTCCCAAGAAGGGCATGGGAGGTCAGGTCACTCCTCACTTTTGGGAATCAGTTTGGCAAAAACAAAAAGTTGACGATTTTTTTTTTTTTACGTTTCAAGAATCAAGGAAGCATTTTGTCGGCATTTTATTTTTCGTTTCGACTTTCGACACATTCTTTCATAAATATTTCTTCGGAATGACCATACTCCCACTCGACTCATTCTACCAAAAAAAAAAAAAAAAAAAAAAAAACAACAGTTCAAAACACCTGGTCAAAAATTCTATGATCTTAAATTTTCTAAAACAATAGGTTACCTGACTCACATTTATCCATATACTGAAAAGCCGCTGATCGGCCACTAAATGTGCAACAGGTGAGTATTTGATTGAACCACATGATGTTTTACTTGTATAGTTTTAAACCTTTTAGAATAGAATTGCTAATTTTATGATCGATCAATAGGAAATCAGAAAGTTACTGATACCTTGTACATCCCTAACTATTAAAAATTGTGTACAACTTCAGAAGACACTATGTCACAACTATACACGTTAGGTTAAGGAAAACTCCTTCACACAACTCCAACGGAACATACTGTATAATTATCGTAGGAGAACGATTTTGATAATAGAAAGACGAGGACTTAGACTATGATCGTACGACAGTTTTTTTAATTTAATTTGAAATTGTAGTTTATATTAATTTTGAAAATAAGATTTTTTATGTTTTTCATCATTTCATAGAACATTTCTCAAAACGCTGGCACAGTATCGTCGTAGTTTATGCTCTCGTCTTTATATCGATACCAAAAACGTTAACCTACGATAATTATACAATAAGCACCTATAGGTATAATGTACCTACTATTGAAACTGCAAAAACACTTTTTATATATTTTTTTAACAAATATCGTAAATACACAATAATGAAAAGTGGTACTAACACGGGAATATATTTAAACTATTTTTAAAATATACAAAAATGGTCTTTAATTGTTGGATTTTAATTTTTCCTAAAATTTCATGAAAATTACCTATACCAAACTCCTTAAAAACGGGTGGGTGACAAACAGGTTAGGTAGATAGTATTTTGTAAACTTAAAAATAATAATCTACATAATACCTATATTAGAGGCCACAACTGGTGGATCGCAGACACATTTTTTACGGATCCTTATGGTTGCGTAAATAAATTCTTATATTAAATGTTATAACTTATAATATACATTTCGTGGCAGCAACTTGTTTCAAATCACAACTTCGTCATAGTCGATACACTGGTACCTATACATATTTTTTTATTATATTACCTATACTATAGGGTATACGTCGTTTTTTGCGGGATTGCATTCCGTTATCCTCGCAAATTTTAAACGGGGCATTAATCGTCCCGCTTTTGGAAGTTGGGTTCCGTTTTTTGGTTATTTAAAATTTTCAAACAGATTTATGAACTTTAGGTTTTTGCAATGTTTTGGATGGCGGAAAGTTTGGTGACTTTTAAAACGTACCCCAATGGAAACTAATTGTTGACCCCTGATCTATATAATAGAACCCTACTTACCTAACATAAGATAAAAAAAAAGATCATTTTACCTGTCTAAAGTATTATTTTAATAAGTAGGTAAAGAAAAATGGGTTTGTTAGTTTTATCGATTATTTTTGTTTAAATTAATTATTATCTGCTTATAAAAAAATATGATTAATGATTCAATTTTCAAAAAAAAAAAAAAAATAGCTCAACAATGAAATTTGTTATTCCACATACATAATGCCAATAAAATTGATTTTTATACTTTTAAAATGTGAATTACAGAGTTGAGTATAATAATTATTTCGAGTAAACTATAGTATAGTCTCCAGTTTGGAATTTTCCGTAATTTTGTGTAAACTTGCCCTTCCTTATCTAGTTTATTGAATTATACCATTGAATAAAAAACTGTCGAGATAATGAAATAGGAAAAAAATGTATAGATACAATGATTTGCGCTTTTGAACAATCATCTCACGTCATTCACATTGACTCGTTATTCAGTATTTTATAATTGTAAAAGCAATGATAAATGATAATTCAAGTGAAAAGTATATTTTCGCCGTATTTTTTTTTCAGTTTTTCCTTATGTATTTTGTAACTACATACTGTGAAAATCAAAAATTAACCTCTGTATTAAGAGGATACACACAATTTTTAAGAGGTTCTGTGTGGGCAATTTTTATGAAATTTAAGGAAAAATGAAAATCTAGTTATTTATAAATATTTCAATATATTTTAAAAATAATCCTGTGCCACGATATTTGTTTAAAAAAATATGTCTATTTAGATTGCAAATAAATGATGATTTAGGATTGATTTTAGTGCCATAACACCTATTATTAAGATTAATAAAAACAACGTTTCTGAGGACACGTTGGAGATTTTTTTCATAAAAAAAAATGTTTTATGTGTACGATTATTATGTTAGATTCTGAATGAATCGATGTCTTACAAAATGTGGTTTTTTTATGTCTGTACCCAAAAATTCTAACAAAAAGAGTGTTTCGATTGTTACATACTTACCCTGTTTCTGGTAGCAAATTGCATCTAGTTTGTACTTTAATAAAGAGGTCGCTTTAAATTTTAAATTAATATAAAAAATAATTAAATTTAAAATCTTAAGAGGACGCTATACACCCGATTTTTAAGTGGTTTTTTATTGTAAATTTTTATTACATTTCAAGGAAAATGAAAATCCAACAATTTAAAAATAGTCATGTGTCAGTTCCATTTTGTATTGTTGTGTTATTACGATATTTGTTAAAAATCACGTTCACGCTCTATAACTACAACTTTTCTCTATATAATCGCGAGTCAAAATTTATACAAAATATGAAAGATGAGAATATCTACTATGCCATGTGCCATTTTTCTCAATATGTTTTTTTGAAAGCCTAAAATCCGTGATTGAAAATCATGACATTTTTTAATTTAAAAAGAATTTTAACTAAAAAAGTTTTACGCCGACTTTGTGATTACTAAGATAAGTTGTAGTCATAGAGCGTGAACGTATTTTGATACCGCTAAAATGGGTAAAATAGCTTACTCTTACGCGTAAGGAAAAAAAACCAAAAAATTAAGGAAAAACAGTAAGGGTAATTTAGTTAAAATTGAATATGGTTATTCACTGCAATTCCATAAATAATGGTCATATTCCTGAAATGTTCACATCAATTGTATTTAAATACAAAATAATGTAAAAATATTATCCACATTTATTTCATAATTTTGCACTATGTATAGCAATTTATAATATTGAAGTTTTTTTTATCATAAAAATAATTGGGTTAATTAATTTTAGGTTTTAAGACTTGAAAATTGTATAAAATGTTAAAAGTATTTTTACAACCCAAATAATTAAAGTTAATTTGCATACAATAAATAAGGGAATTAAATTTACCACTAAAATCGAATACAATCAAGTATCCCGATTCTGTAAGCGTGAAAAGACGCTACACATCCGATTTTTAAGGGATTCTGTGTAGGCATTTTTATGAAATGCCAAGAAAAATGAAAATCCAGTTATTTATACATATTTTAAAAGTAATTTAAAAACAGCCCTATGCCAATACCATTTTTTATTGTGGTGTAATCACGATATCTATTTAAAAAAATATGTCTACTTAGATTGAAAATAAATGATTCCAGATTGATTTTAGAGTCATAATACTTATTAATAAAATTAAAGAAAACAATATTTTAGAGTGCACCTCGGAGCTTTTTTCATTATTCCAAATACAACATGCAATATATTGCTTACAAGTGAACAACCTTTTTTAGCATATTTAAACAATCTTAACTCGATTGGAAATTCATTTTTAGGTTTTTTTTTAATTTTGATAATAGGTCATTTGACTCTAATTTACTCTGATCAAAATGATTTGCAATATTAGTGAGTATGCATTATAGTACCAAAATTCACCTGTATAGGGCCCTCTTAAAAATTGTTTAAATTACTTTTAAATATTAAAAAAAAAATGGCGACTGAAAAATACACTTCATTGTAAAACAATTTGCTGAGAATTTAACAATAAAATATAAATCTACTGTAAATAGTTCTCAAGTTATTTTATTGTAATTTAATTGTTAATAATTGTTTAGCACCAAGTAGGTATTTACCTATTTTATTTTATAAAATGTATGGTTAAAATGTTTAAAAATTGATGACGTCAAAAATGGATAAAACACTTTAAGTTGTACATAGGTATTACCTTATGTATCTATTGGACAAAAATTGCATTAATTGAAATATAAATAAAAATAAACTAATAAGTACCTAATACATGAGCATAAATATTATTATTTAAAAATATTAATGTTTAAAATTTAAATGATTACATCAACAAAATTGTTTTAAAACTACTTTTATACTTTTACTCTTATTTCTCAAACCAATAACTTTAAATTATTTAATATTGTTTAATAACATAGATAGAAATAACATCGGGTCATTGAAATTATATAACCAGTTAAAATATTTGATTCATAAAGATATATTTCTGTAGGTACATATTACATTATTGTTCATTATTATATAACTGCATTTGGCAGAGGCAAAGAATTGAACTTGGTTTATTATTTGATACTCGTAAAATAAACTCATTAAAAATAATTAGAATTGAAATATTAATGGTTGTAATTGAGCCTGAGAAAAATAAATATCCAATAATTATATAGGATATGGTTTTTAACAACTATTTAAAATTAAGTATGTATATATAATTATTATATATTATATAAAAAATTTTATGAACAATAAAATCAATACCACAGAAATGTATTTTTAATAGATGAACCTTGTTTATTTTAAAATATATGATTTAAGTAAGCTAGTTACTATATTCAATGACCCAAGATTCTGGAATACTAAAAACAACGGTAACTTTCTGAATCAGATATCAATTTTATTCTAAAATTAAAAATTAAATAAATACAACCTAATAATTTATTATAACTAGTCTAATATACATTTTAAACATTCAACTAAATTTTTATAATTGTAGCAAAATAATGAAAACATAAAACAACTATAATTCTATTACTATAAAAACAAATTAACTAAAATGAACTGTCTTTACTTTACTTATAAGTATTAACAAATGTAAAAACAATCTACTAATCAAGCTAAATCTCTGGGGAAAATATTCCTCCTAAAACAAATAGTACCAGTACCATAATCAATAATAATATTAATAATAGGAATCATATATTTCAGTATCATATTAAGTGTGCACGCATTATTAGCATTTTGTGACAAAAAAATATGTTTCAAACTTTTTAAAAGGACAGTTTATTGGCAAGATTATGGTTTTGGTCCCACCCCTTATCTTAATTTCAGTATTTTCCGAAATAAACTTAATAAGGATTAAGTACTCAATAATAAAGATTACAAACAGAAACAATAATAGTGAAGATATGGTTTGATTTTCATAATTGACATGTCTACATTACATAATAAATATACAGAAAAAAAAAAACAATTACATACCTATATTATATAGGTAATAATAAATATACGACAGATGTTTAAACATTTTAAAGGGGGTGGCAGGCATTAACCATAGTCCTTTTTAACTTATTAATAGGAAATGTGAAACATAGTCGATTTCTCTTTAAAAATAAAAGTAACCCAATAATATGCACTAAATAGTAATAATTGACAAACATGAGATACGGTAGTTCATTAAGCAATGCAATGTTACTGTGTCGACTCTGCATTTGCTATTCCTTTTGGCAGCGATGAAAAGCATAACCTGAGTAAGTACGGAAACTTGGACGATTCACATTTTATCGGCCAATGGTTGACGGCCATTATGACTTCCACAGCAACAGCCATATCTGTAAACTCAACAAGGCCAGATGAACTACGTGCTTCTGTACCTTTAGGTGGAAACATCTTAATGGTAATTTTTGGATCAACATCTTTTAATGCTTTGCTTATTGTCTGAGATAAATCAGCTTCTGATATGTTTGGTGGAGCATTAAAAAAATGCAACACACTGGATGGGTTCTGGCGCCGATTTTTTCCATTTGAATTTGAATGGTATCTGTAATGAAAATTATACATTATTTCATGGATATCATTTTATATTTAATAAAACAATGTTTATAAAATATAATAAAGAACAAATATAAAATATCATTAAAACTTATAAATAAATGTACCTAAATAGGTATATCAATTTAATTAAAACTAACTACCTACAATAATATGAAGATTTGCCTTAACAAAAATTAAGTACCTGTTATTTTTGGAATTGGAATAATCTTTGAACGATGGAGTGCCATCAGGTAGATCATATGGTACCATGATATCGGACAAATAAATTTGTTTTGACACTTGTAACTGTAATACGCTACCGCTGATAAGGGTAAGCTTATTCAAATTGTCCATACATCGGTCTACTGACATTTCATTATCCATTTGTACCATTGCACAACCTTCCTTGCTTTTTAAAAATTTCACTTTGACCACGTTTCCGTACAAACAAAACAAATTAAATAATCGATTACAATTTGCTTTGTCGGGATCTAAACCATATACCATTAACACACAACGGCCAGGCGTTGCTGGATAGCTTTCACCATAGTTATTATTTGGTAAATCATGGGGCGTAGATAACAGTCCGCCCCGACATTCAAAATCGAATCGAGGGAATGTAGGCCGTGTAGATATAAGCGGAGCTCTCGGAGGATCTGGCAAGAGTGGTGTAGTTTTTTTCTCGCCTGGATTGGGTGTAGTATAATCCCATGTTTCAGAGTCATTTTTATAAACGTTTAGCTTTGAAGGTTTAGCATACTCTACTCTAAGTGTACAACACCCTTGGTATATATCAGCACCATCCATTAGTTGCTTGGCCCGAACGGCATGGTCCACTTCCTCGTATTCCACCATGGCTTGTACACCGCGTTTCCTAAATATGACTATACGCAGAACGTTACCGTGGTCTTTGGATATGGTGTGGATCACGTCGGTGTTTATCGGGTACGTCACTTTGGTAATCGTCAACAGTAATATGTGATTGGGCTGCGTTTCCGCGTTCTTTCGACGGCCGTCCTCGTACGGCGACACAGAACTGTTGGTCCGCGAATCTCGATCATAGTCTGTCCTCAGCCGCTTATTCGTCTGGTCGTTTTTCAAACTGTTGTAGCCATAATGATTATAAGCCATCATTATTTTCCGGTAGAGGTTTGAAGAAAATGTAGTAGTAAATTTCAAAGAGAAGGAATAATAATAATTGACATTGTCCCAGCGGGGAGAATTTAAAAAGAGGAAATAAAAAGACACGGCGGTAAACAGTTTTAAACGACTACATGGCACTTTGGGACGGATGAATCGCAAACCGTTCCCGAGTAGCCGAGACGAGTTAATTACACTAAAACACAAACGGCACAAATATTAATTGAACCCATTCCGTCATTGGCAACGGAATAAAAATAATAAAAAAAAAAAAAAAAAAAAAACTACACAAATCGCACTATCAAAAATTTGACGCCATTTTGTCTCGATATCTCTACACGCGCACGCACACACGCACCACGCACGTCCGGACGCAATAAACACACACACACACACACACACACAAGTATGCGCACACTACTCTAATCGCACACGCACACGGTGTGCGGATATTACAATATTATTATTGAATTGAAATCGGACGGGCTGAACATAGTAACAAAAACAAACGGCTCTATTCGAGCAGAGACGTCCGGACGCACACTGATCGGGTTGTAAATAATTTTGCGGGCGACGACGACGACGACGACGACAACAACGTGAAGTAGCGAACTGCCGATGTACTGGTGTTATCGCGTGTTATTGTATGCGTCGCGGCGAGGCCGCGAGAAATACACGTTTGCGGTCCAGTAAGTGGAAAAATAGCGTCGGGCGAGCCGCGGCGGCCGGGCCGCCGGTGAAACGTTTTGGTAACCACTCGGCGGCGGCCAGCTGATAAAACACGGGCCATTTAGGGCCGACGCGCGCCGACACTTTCGTGCACGGGACGACGCGCCGCAAGCTTACCCCGCCGCCTCCCAACCGAACGTCCGCCCGCCCAGAACAAAGGATTTTAATTATGTTATCGTAATTTAGCGCGAAGGATGGCCGTCCATCTTCGAGGAAGCGGCCCCCGGCCGTGGCAACACTCGCGAGGCATTCTTTGGACGCGAGCCACGTTATTACCGCGAACGCCACCGTACGGCAGAGCAGCAGGCTGTCGTACGGCGGCAGCTGGTACACACGCACACGCGACCGAACCGGCGGCGGCAGTGCGTTTTTTTTTTTTTGTGGACTTTTGGTTTTCGTGCGCCGGCACGGCCGCGATTACCGTCGTACGCGTGCGAAAGTGACCAGATAGAACCCAGAATCGGCGCGTTTATTTATAGGACTATTACAATGCGGCGTGTGAATACACCGCCGACATGATTTTATTATTACCGCAGATAATCCGTGCGTACTCTTATTCCGGTGTGCGGAGATTTACGACGACGGGAAATCCGCGACGAGTTCCAAAAATGTGTCCACTCGTAATAAAAAAAAAAAAAAAACCCACTTGGAACCGCCGTTTGTTCGATGTTTGTACATCACCTATTTAAAATATAGGTATATAAATTGTTTTTAATGATGACGTATAACTTATGTTTTGTACACCACGGGGGTTACCATAGTATAGGTATATAATGGTATACCCTGCGAGGTTACGTAAAATACTAGAAAAAAAAGTATCTTTGTACATCTGCAATGATACGTTGCGTTTGGATCAAAGAAAATATTAGTATTATTTTATAGTGAAAATTATTGTTGCTTATTACAATTTTATAAAGTAAATATGTATAATCAATGGTATAATGTACATTACGCAAATGGTGAATTTGTGGTGGTGGGAGGGGGGGGGGTGGTGAACCTACTCTGTTTTCGTATTTAACGGCATACCCCTTTATATTTTATTTGTCAAGGAACGCAGTGTCTGTTTTAATTTTTAATTAACATTTTTTTTTTAAATGTTAATTTTCTTTGGAAAAATTGTGAAATTACGAAAACGAATGTTTTTTTCTGTCCTTATTGCCTTTATTATAGGTTTTAGATAAAAATCACGATACCTATACAATTTTGAATAGTCGATCTCGTTAAATCATATTATCATATTGATAATATCATGGGTAATTAATTTTCATTAGGTATCTATGAATGGTGAAACATTGGCGAAATCAATGCGACACCGATACATTTTTGTTGTTTGGTAGTTGTATCCATTTTAATTTTATTAGTGGAATCACTGTGTTTTGAGTTTTCCGTTGTCGTATAGGTAGTCGTTTTTATTCGTAGGTATTTTAATATAGGTAAAAGGAGTTTAATGGGAATATAAGCATTCTAATAGGAAATTTATTGTTGTTGATAGGTACTTAAAAAGTCAATTTTCGATTTTTCCAGTAGGTAGTTTTCTTAAGTGAACAGGAAATCTATACCAAAAATTGTTATACATCAAAATGTAATAAGTATCTAATATATCAGATATACTTGAAATGTACACATTATTTACAGTAGCACTGATGTATTTACGTATTGACGTGTAATTAACAAGATACAATTTTCAAATTTTTTGGAGCACTTTTCAGTAATTTATAAAACAATTTGTTGAAAATTATATAAAGACTACATTCGATCTACATCTATACAGATTTCTTTAATTCATTTAAAAGGAATACTAAATGTTCAAATATTTTGAAAGAGGAATGCCTTAACTATGCTTACTCGAAAATATGTAACCCAACGTTGATGTAAAAAAATATATATTTTTATATTCTATTCATGTTACATAATAATATAAAAATGTTTTTTAAAATTTCCCACGGTTGAGAAATTTTGGATAGGGTGTGTCCGGACAAAGTTCTCCACGGCTTACATTTTCTCTAATTTGTCCCGGATCGCTATTTTTTTAACCAAGCCCAGAGTCCGTTCTTATTTTTTTCTCAATTCAACCTGCACTAATATGATATTACATTATGTTAAATCTTAAATATTTCTTAAAATAATTATTAATAAACAATATACAAATAAAATATATTACATTATAGAATCAACTAAATAAAAATATATACATCTATGTGTATACACTACACATAACTACATACGTAGGTATCAAAATATTTTATAGGAGAGAGAAACAAATTTAAATTCATATAATACCTATTATCCGATTACAATTTTATTCAAAACATGACCTACTACATAAAAATAATTTGTATATTTTTATTATTTCGTGACGTAACGGTATAATGAAATTAAACAATGAAAATCTGGTAATATTGCGGCTATTACCATAGTAATATTACCATAGTCACCTACCAAACATTTAACTATTTTTTTTTAAATTTATTTTTAATGACTATAGATAACAAAAAAAATTTGTATTTATCAAAAGTCAGAAAACATAAAGGCAATGTCCACGCATTGTTAAAGTGGCGTTTAAATAGTAAATCTATTACGGTAAGTATGAAACTACTTTTTTAATTCGAGCAAAAAAAAATCTAAAATTTCAATTTGTACGCAAAATTATTTTTAGGAATACCTATATAATTATAAATGCCTAGTAATTTTCAAATTTATTTATAATTAAAAATTATAACGATAATATAATATTATATAATCATAATTATTATATGTTTGGGGTTGGACGTAGCTTCTGTACTATTAAGTATACCTACTTACTGTATAAAATATATATCTGAGTACCCACCTATATTACTCTAGGTAGGTATATACATCTGCATCGGATTCACCCACAAAGACACATAAACATAATATATGTATATGTTTTTTCTATATAATTATTTATAATATAATATAATTTATTATGAATATCAGAATATGTTACTGATATTCTATTAAAAATAAAATAGGTTAATTAGATAAGTGTATACAGGTCTCAATCAATGATAGACTGGAACTCATCCAATAATTACAATAATTTTGACGATTTAAAAATACATTTTAAAAGTATAAAATGCTTTTAGGTTTGTTCATTCGTAACACTATAGTGATGTAAGAATACCGTGTATTATATTATAGTACCTATAGGTATAAATTATGGATTATAAATGAATTTTTAGCTATATATTAAAAAAATTTGAAAATTGTTTTTTAACAATAATAAGGTAGGTACCTAAAATAATTAAAAATAAAAAACTTAAAAAGAACCCTGGGGATGCTTGAAAAATGTGTTATTATCGGTGATGATACATTTCCATTAAAAACAAACTTATTGAAGCCATATATCAAAATTGGACACAATAATTTTGAAATTATATTTAACTATCGTCTTTTACGTGCTAGAAGGGTAGTGGAGAATGTTTTTGGAATATTATATTAGTGTGGCGATTCAGAATATTTTCAAAACCAATCGATCTAAAACCCTAAAACAACAGACAAAGTAATTTATGCAGCATGTACCTAGTCTCCACAACTGGCTAAGTAAAATTAATCCAAACACCTATATAGGTACCTCCACAGGCAGTTGTTCGGAAGGATTTGAATACTGGTAATATTGTTCTCGGGAAATGGAGAAAACATGTAAATAGTCTATATCCTATTAGTCAAATAGGCAGCAATAATTATAAACGAGCTGCTGAGGAAGTTAGAAGTTTATTAGCAAAATATTTTATGGAGGAAAATGTAAAGGATTTGGCAGTGGGAAAAAGTTGGTACAACTATATAAAAAAAACCTATTGCTATTATTTAAGTAGTTGTAGTATTTTGTACTATTCTAAAAAAATTAATATTAAAAGAATATAACAATATAATGTACTTTTTATAATTCTATTGATTTAAAGTATAATTAAAATGAGTACAATTTTAAGCAACTATTTTACTTTGTATTTATATTGATCACATAAAATATATTGATATTTATATATATTTTTAGTATTTATATATCAAATATTGATCATTTTTAGCATATAATAATACTCATAATATTCAAACTTACCAAATTCGATTGACCGTTTCTTGTAGGTAAGTAGGTAACATTTAACGAAAAAAGTTTGCACAGTCGAATCACACAAGTTTTGGATAATATATTTTGTCTGTTCCACTGCTACTTTTTTTACTTTTTTCTATTTTAGCTAGTTCGTTTAGATAAACATTTTTTATATTATTTTTTTTTGGCTTTTAGTTTTTTTTCATCCATTCTCTCTACCAGTCCTTCATTGACAAGGTCTGAATAAAGTTTTTAAATATTTTAACTTTTAATTTGATGTTACTATAGGTAGTTCTTATGTTTTATATTCCAAAGTAATGGATATTGTTAGTAAATTTTTTAAAAATCACTTAAATTTGTACTATTCCACTTTATTGTTTAAAAATTAAAAGAGTATATAGATATTCTATAACAGATAACTTATTAATTGAATTAAATTAAACAGTATTAATATTAATAATAAGTACTTATTACAACATGTACAAGCGAGTGACTAGCGACTAATGTAATAGGACGTAATATTATCCCTTTCTTTTATAGTTCTGGGTTTTGTATTTAAATTCTTCTAGGTTATTAAAAATTGTTTATTATATTTTCTATTTATCTATTTATCAATTTTTTTTTCTTTGTGTTTCTTTTTTGGTTGAAGTTTTAGTTATGTATCATTAAATTTGTTAATAATTAAGATATAATGTATATGTTTTACCGAAGCTTTAATAAAAAAAAAATAAACTTCCAGTTTTTCTACTTTTTTCGATTTTCGCAAATTCATTTCTATGAACATCCTTTAAATTTTTTATTTTTGCCTTGAGTAGCTTTTCATCTATTCCCATTACTAACCCTTCGTTCTCAAAGTTTGCATATAACTTTTTAAACATTTCATCTCTTCATTTTATGTTCAAATAGTCCTTATGTTTTATGTTCCAAAATAATGGATATTGTTCGTAAATTTTTAAAAAGTCAATAATGTTATTGCAATTCCAAATTCCAATTCATTATTTCAAAATTAAAAATTTAGAAAAAAATGGTGGATTACACGAGCGAAGAAAACAAAAACTAAATATTATTAACGTTAATTGTGAAAGTAATAAATGATAACAACCGAGATAATGCGTGTGAGCGACTATGTGTGTGCTAGCGAGCGAATTTAATAGTTCAATGTATAAAGGACAAGTCGCTACACTCTCACGCACGAGCGACTTTACTCGCTGACACACGGGGAGTAAATTCGCTCCGTGTAATCGACCCTTTTGTAATGTGAATATTCTAATAAGAATATAATTATAAAAATAAGCTGGCGGAAGCCCTTCAAGCTCGTAAAATAGGAAATACTAGTGATAGATGTGTTGAATTTGAAAGTAATGATAAATCATTTCTTTCGATAAAATTTCCGATTTATTACTATTTTCGGTATTTTTCTTTCATTATTGAGAAATCCAAAATTTACCTTTTTAAAATACCAACTACAAATTACAATAAATTTCCGAATTTTTGCCTGAAAGTCTGAAAATCCTACTCGACTTCTACCAACAATTTTACACAGAATACAGGCAGAATCATACAAAAAAAAATTTTGAAGTTCAACATTATATAAAAATTACTCATAAGTGGTAAACAAATTTTGACCCTTTTATATTGTCAATATAGACTAAAGTATGCTACTAAGTAAATATTTGGAATACATTTTAAGTTTTTGGCATTATTATTGTCTAATTTATAAAAAAAAATCTGTAGTATTCCTTTACGTTTATAAGAAAACTACTTGGAAAATGTAATAGTACCTCAGTACTAGAATACATTTTCTACCGCATTTGAAATTTTCTATCGCCCTATACCTGAAAACTCGTACACAACTCCTAAAAATGTGTATACTTTTACATAAAAAAAAGAAAATTTATATATATATATATATGTAATATATCGGCGGTAACTAAGACAAATTTATTTGTTAGTTGCTACCTATTTTCCAATTCCTAATAATTTTCTGTTAAAATCAGTTTTTCGTTAAGCTTATAAACCTGTTCAAACAAATAGATCATTTATATTTGTTTATATGGACCCCTTAGTCCCCTAATCTACGCCTATTTTTCAAATGTTTATAAATTATAATAAAATTAAATAGATGATTGGCGATACCTAGCGAGGTTATGTAAATGTGATAGGGTTTGGGACCTGTTGTGTACTAGCATATAGTTCATAGAATATCTATATGGTATTCGTTCATCAACCTATGCCCTATAATAATTATTTTATTATCTTAATATATTATATGAAAGGAGTAAGAGTAGTAGGTAGTAAATTCTAATTTATATACAATAATGGTCATGTCAATATACGTGTACAAATAATATCCTTAGAAATTATTATATAATAATTAACCTCTCTTCCTATCTGTTCCCTTCGACAGTAATATAAAAATATGATATTACTGTTAATTATTACTAATTGGATGGTTTATCACGATCAACGAATGTGTAGTATACAGCTGGTGTATATTCATATTTTAAAATATAATTTCCTAATAGGTACTACAGAAATACAGAAATGTTATCAATACTATATAAATAAAGTTATAGCTACAGGTATAATTTTTAAAAAGTCCTGTCAGCAGGGGAATAAAGTCATAGTCGTAAACTAGGGTGAAAAGTGAGCAACTGACCCCTCAAACATTTTATTGGAGGGACAAAGGTATCATTTCCTCCCCCATCCCTCTGAGATCAGATTAAGTTAAGCATTTTACATTTCCAACTACAAATTAATGATCAACGTTTATTTTACAATAAAATATAAAATAGTAAATATAAATATAAAATAATGTATTGAGTAAAATAAAAACATAATATAATATATTATTCTTATTACCAATGTATAATAATATTATGTGTATTGTGTATATTTAGTGCCGTAGCCAGAAATTATTTATGGTTGGGGGGAGGGGGGTTAGTCGTCAATTACTGTATAGATATTTATTTAAATATAAAAATCTATACTTATATGTACAGAGTACATTTCTGGGATATAATTGTATTGTATATTATATGGGGTATTATTTTTGATGCTAATCCGTGGCGTAATTTCAGTTTTTGAAAGGGAGGTCAAAAGTTTTGACCAGCTCAAATAACTGAAAAAACCCGCTCGTTAGGCTCGCCAACTTCTTCCCACGTACATTTTAATAATAATAATAATATGATCTTTATTTCAGAAATTTTAAATAACATGCTTAATAATAATTACAAATAGATATGCTTTCTGACCCAACCTCTAAGAAAACTTGTTTTAGGTTGGATGAGTCTTGATATATTACATTATAATTATATATTAGTTAAATGATAATAATAAAATGCAAAATTAATTCTATAAATAAATACAATTACACATAATAAATATGGATTAATTAAATATTATAAAAAGATATTAATTAAATTTTTTAATTATTAACAGAAGGAAAAGAGTCAAGATCAATATTTGTATCTCTTAATAGATTTATTCCTATGTTTAAGGGTGACATTAATCTAAATAACTTATTACATTTACGGGGGTTTATATTGTTTTTTTTCCTTATATCTAGTATTGAAATTATGATTAGGTTTAATTATACGATGTTTATGTCAGTGGCGTATATGAGGGGGGGAGCGATGGGTGGATCGCCCCCCCCTTGGATTTTAGCGGTGTTCTTTTCTATGATTTCATATATAATTTACTATTCAAGCGTGTATTGATAATTATTATATTTGAATTGTAATCGACGTTTCCAAAAAATTATAAGGATATCAGGCCATGTTTATCTACTTAACCCATAGATAATATAGAACGGATAGGCCATCTGTATAATGAATACCCATGGGGTAGTTTTCCCGAAATTTTGGTATATGCCCCATAGATACCACAGTTACCATTATTAACCATTAGGTAACCATATTAACTTATCACTATATGCTATCTGTTGATAATTATTGATAACAGTTTAACATTAATATTATTTAGTACAAGGGTCACCAACTGGCGGACCACGGTCCGGATACGAACACTATTTTTACGGACCTTTCTTTGGAGTAGTTTTTAAATTTTTATAATATAAAATATATAATAACTATAAGTGTGTCATATAAAATACTACAACAAAAAATCATTTAAGTAAATGAAAATAATCTGATTTCTATAATACGTTAATATTAATAAATAATCGAATTATTTTTACATGTACCTAAATATTAATATTACGAGTATAATACATAGAGTACTCTATGGTATAATATGATACTCGTATTTAAAATTGTTACTAAAGTGCAATAATAATAACAGTAAAATAATAAGTGCGTCAATAAGCATTGTATTTTATTTTTAGTATAATTGATAATTAAAATGAACATTATTATAAAAAATATGCTGAATTAATTTTTTTTTGTGGTGGTGAGAGGGAGGTTGAGCGCCTTTGCTATATTTTTTGGGTAAATACGTAAAAAATTTTAAATCGCCTCCCCCCCACCGTTAAGAGGATGCTATACCCGCATTTTCCGTCTCCGTCCATCTAATTGGCAGTATAACAAAATTATACAACGCAAAATTGAAATTATGGCATTTTGGTTAGATTTAGAGCTTAAACACCTATTATCAACATTAACGAGAAGAATAATTTCGAGTGAACCTCATGGGCTTTTTGTAAATTATTGTCAGATAAAAAAGTTACGGAATTTTTACACATTTTGATATCTTTAAATAGCTTTAACATTTTTCGTCAGACGATATTTTACAAAATGTCCACGAGGTTCACTCGAAAACATTTCTCGCTTTAAGTTTTGTAATAGGTGCACGTTTATACTCTGAATTTAACCTAAACGCCAAAATTTCAATTTGACCTAGTGTGATTTTGCTATATTATCGCTGTTAGATAGACAGAGACAACGAGTGCGGGTGTAACATCCTCTTAACTGAGCTTCGGATACTGCCCGCGGACCGGCCACGCATTAACTGCGCATAACGGCTGGGCGAGTCGCACGGCGTTTTTCAACTCTCGCGGTTTTATTTGCGCGTCCGATATTTTATATTTTGTTAAAATGTTCAAAAAACAACAACGACGACGACGACGACGACCGAATGAACGAGGTTCGTGTGATTATAACGCGCGAGGATGATTATACGGTTTTTTAGGAAAAACATAAGTATTATTATATTCGGGTCGTTGTGATTTTCCGCTACTTCGGATTTCTCCGACGGACAGAGTAGCGGAAGTCCTGCGGAGTTTTCGCTCAGATCTTTAGCCTCGTATTGTAACGTAATAACATATTATATTGTTGTATATACATATATAATATATACTGCAGACGATATATTATACTCGTACGAAATATCCGAGAGAGCACTCGGCTGTCCGTCAGGTATAGTCATATTATATTATGCACGTATATAATACGTCCAATTACAAAATTATTTTATTGTAACGAACCCCGAGGGCGATGACGTTATATGGTCCGCACACGCGCGTACACTCGACGTAATAATATCAGAAAGTCACAACAATCGCCGCCACACGCTGTATATACACACAGCGGACTCGAGTCTTTCTCTCCCGCTCTATACGATAATAATATTTGCAGCCCATAATATTATACTCACATCCTTTACACACACACACAATGACAATGAGACGTACACAAGAGGATATAGTTAGTTTGGATTCGCGTCCCATTTGTCTTTCGGCCCGGGCCCGCTATATTATATCTTCTTCATCAACCAGCCCATTGTCCACAAGACGGGTCACAGAAGTACCGCGGTCTCGACACAAGGGATGACCTGCCGGCGAGGGGACGATTTCTCTACCATCCTTTGTCTGTTCGTCCCCATACACACACACATTCAACATAATATTCTATACCGCGGTAGTGGTCGTATAAATGTATAGTGTATGGATGATGAGGAGTCTGCGGAGTGAGCGAATCGCTCGTATAGCTAGTGAAACCTCTGAATAGCGGACACTCTCGGTCGCCGAAATTTTGTCCTCCGCTATTTAGAGGGAAACATTTTTTTTTTTAAGAAATAAATAAATTCAATAATTTTATTTTACATTATTTTTACATTAATTAAATACGTCTTAAAAAAATAAAAACTAACATTTCTGAAAAAAAAATCATAGCCATAGCGCACTACAATAAACGTTTGTATATTGGCATCACAAACACAACTAAACGCACATAGGTAGCTGACAATGCGCATTAGTTACAATATTTCGTTGACGCGTTAATATTTCAATGACTGAACGGATAAGATAAGATTTTCATATACAGTATAATAATGTACACACAAGATAACTTAACAATTGAGGTTTTTATTCAGGTATTCCAAAAATAATTCTTAATTTAAGATAAAAATTATTAATATAGCAATGTCCTAAAAGTGTCCGTTATTTAGAGTGTCCTGTATTTAGAGGTTTTCCTATACATAAATAGTGAAAATGTTCCCGTCCCCGAAAAAACGTCCGCTATTTAGAGGTGTCGGTTAAGGGAGGTTTCACTGTATATATATATATACACGTATATAATAGGCAGGGTATATACTTAACCACGGTCGGACGCCAACAGAATGTACGAGTACGTTCAGAACTATAATTTTATGGACGGGCCATCGAGTTCGATTCGGAAAACTTAATGCAATAATTTTTCCGATATTTATTTATTTATTCATTTATTTATTTGTTTTACGGACCATTGCCCAATTTAAAATACAGTGTTAACAATAACAATGGTGAGAAAAAAAAATAGTTAGTTTATTAATACAAATAGAATCAAAGTGAGATAAAATAATATTAATAAATATTAACAAAATAATATAAGCATTTAAATATACATTACTTTTTAAAAAGTGTGCCACCTATTTCATATATTCTCAAACAGAGGACCACTGATTACGAAAGAAATTACCACCTGGCACAAGACAATCATAGCCCACTTTTCACTGGTCGTACTATAGCTTCGTCGACAACTTATACCGGGTGCAACTTTTAAGTGTAACGCCTTGTAAATTCAACTTCTTTTGAGAATGATAGTTTGTTGATACTGGTTGGTGGTGGAAAACAATCTCTGTCTTGGAAATAGTACAATTGATTGGCTGATAAATTTATAATCATATATTTCTCGCTCAGAGTAATCTGAAATAAAAAATAATAATTAGTATTAAATATACATATTAGTACTATATGTAATTGTTTACATTTGTTTAAGACATGTCTGTCCTACTTTTATATTAAAACCCAATATAGGTATCTATGATAATGGAGGAATGCTTAAATTGATATTCTAACTCAGTGTATTTAAATACATTATAATATTTGTAACATTTTAAAATAGGTTTTTTAAAAACAAAATATTTTTTTTTTAATGTTTAGATTGCTTGAAGTTTAAAAAATCATTAAAAAAAAATGTTGCATTAATGATGATTAGACAATTGCATAGGTAGGTATATGATTTACAAATACAAAAATGTTTATCTTTAAATTATAAAAATGAATAATATTAAATATATCATGTACTTACTAAAAGTTAAACAGTGCTTTTGAGAAAGTAATCTGAAGTATTGAACTGTAAATAAAAATAAAATTAATAATGCATAGAAATATAAAGGATATACCTATAAGCTTATATTGGCTTTAGTTACATTCTCAAATAGTTTTTCTAAATAAAAAAAATATAAAAACAATTTTCAATTTTATTGAATTAGGTACTATTATTATTAATTAAACAAATGTCACAATAATGATAGATGAACTATTACATATCTAGTACTTTATCTAGATGTCTACATGATTTACAAAATAATATAAAAATATAAACTTAAAGTAAAAATATGTATAAACTTACAAAAAGTATTTTGGCAAATATTTATTTTATCAAAAAAATTTATAATAAATAGGTGTGTAGTATGTAGGTACTCGTATGCTGAAGTCCACCAATTTAAATATCATTAGATGTATATTATATTATGCAAATAGTAGTAGGTAGGTATTTTATCATAACGTACTTGATATTAAATACTTTTTCTATGTAGAATTAATTGGATAAGTAAGTATGTATTATGGTATTAATTTTTAAATTATATAGATCAATCATTTTGAATATGCTTTATTCGTTTTAAAATACATTAAATCTAAATTTTATGTATGATTTTAATGTTTCAAAAAATTCAAAAATATAAACATTTAAAAATATTATTTTGTAATAGTTAAATTGTTGTTTTTGTAATTTGAATATTTGAAATAAAAAATAAAAATGGAATACCTACATCTATATTAAAATACATTGATTAGGCACATTAATGCATTTATTTTATATTTACATACACATACCTAGGTATGTGTTGTAATAATTAGGTATAAAATATATTCAAATATAAAAATGAATATCATTATCAAAACGATCTAATTATTAAAAAAAAATTTAATATTATGTACTTATGTACTTACAAAAAGTAGGTAATTTGGCCATCCTCGAGCAAGCAATTTGAACTATTGGTCTATAGAGAAAATTACAATTATTAATTTAACATAGAGACGTTAATGGATAATATAGTAACTCACCGATAATAATTAGAAGTTCTCAAATTCGTTCAAATTTCGGGTCGGCATACAAATAGAAGATTCAAATCGAGTAAAAGTCTACGGACGTTATAAACATAGACCTCGTGGCCCACGAACAAGTTAATTTATATTACGCACTGTCGTTAGACATCAAACGGAAAAAACAATAAATAAATAATAATAACGATACTACGGACGTCGAATAATATAGGTACATTTGCGAACAAAACTATCGCCATATTAATTTAAACAACATTGTTTTCAAAACGAAAGTAATGATAATGTGGTGGTAAACATCAGCACGCCAATAATAATAGTGAAAACAAATTATCGATCACTCGTTATCAACGTAGTATCACAGAATAGATATATAGTAGTAAATTCTATGGTAGAGACACGATCAAATAGCGGGAAAAGTTGAAAAAAAAAACTAAAAAAAGTCGTTTTAAAAAAATCGTATTTCGGTGTAAATACACAATTTAGAAAACACAATTATCTAACCAAAGTATCTAACTAATATTAATAAAATACGATTTAAAAAAACGGATTGGTCAACGGTGTGGAGTAGGTATAGTGGAAATTTGCCATCGTACCTTCGGTCCTCGGACAGGATAGTGTATTATTATTGCATTCGATAAAAAACGATTCTGAGCGGAGCTATAATAGTATAATAATCAGTAACACGGTCTTAGAAGATTCTTCTTAGAGTAATATACTCATAGAAACGATATTATACTCTATGACAGTCTATGTTACAAACAAGGGATGGGAAAAATGAATCTTTTAAATGATTCGATTCATTTGAATCAACTCACTAAAATGAATCGTTCAAAATATTCGTTCAATGATTCATTTGATTCACTTGATTCAAATGATTTAGAATGATTTGAATCAGTGTACGTTCACGAATGAACGGGTCCGACCGGTGAACGATCAGATCCGGTTCTTAAGAGTTCATGTCGTTCACCCGGTGAAAAATAAAATAAAATAAAAATGACGCCTATAGGTACCGAAATGTGTACCATGTGAATAGGTATAACGTATTTTTACTACCTACTATATTTTTCACACGCCTACTAATAGATACGAAAAGTTCACTGTATATACCTATATAGTAGGTATATAATAATGTAATAAAGAAAAATATAACAAATTAAATGTAGCTACACATGTTGATCAAATGTTGAATTGTCTGTCCTATTCCTATTAAATAGGCGGGGGTATGATTTTAAAGTAAAAAAAAACCATGTCAGAGTTATGTATGTAGTATGTGTAGGTATACTAAAATGTATAAATGTAAAACACACAGTAGGTACACACGTCATATAGGTACTAATTTCTTTTTTATTATTATATATAATCTTTATCGTATTTATAATTTATAAACCATAAGGCGTCCGGACCATTGCTTTAGATATTATAATATCTAAAACCGTGGTCCGGACATATATAATATGTTTTCTATGCGTCCGGATCTGCATTGATAACACGAACGTTCGTGTACGCAAAAAATACACGGACGTCCGGGTCTCTAGACACAGCGTTTTAAAACAATTTCCAAAAATTGCCTATTCATAAACCCTTAAAAATGATAGCGTTGACATCCTCTTACGGTGCTCGAGCTCACTCTCATGCTTACGAACCGTTCCACTTGCAAACAAACGCTTATAATCGTTTCCAAGTGGAACGAGTGTGAGCATTGCGACTGTTTTATTAAAGATAATATTGATAACAAGTTATGAAATTGTTTACGTTTGTGTTTGCATTCGTACCCCCATCAAATACATTTTGTTTTTTAATAATATTTTCTCTGTTGATTATTAATAATAAAATAAAATATTTACTATAAAAAATAACAATATATATATATTTAGTATATATCATAAAAAAACATTATATAAAAATAAAATATGCCTAGAGTTGTAATACGTTGTATTGAATACCAATTTAGTTTGATTTAGGTAAATATATTCCTGGGATATTTTTTCAAAATAGTTTAAATTTAATACCAATTGTATTAAATTTAAAATATTTTATCTCATTTTTCAGAATATTATTTATTATATTGGCATGGTTCAAAATATTAG
>JAIPRL010000159.1:0-55246 GCA_025469235.1 Pemphigus obesinymphae
GTGGTCAAAAAACGGTTTAAATTTTTTCCGGGTTCCGGGTACGGGTTTAAAAAACGTGTTTCACTTTTTCCGGGTTACGGGTTTCGGCTTTAACACGGTTTTAATATTTTGCGGGTTACACGGGTTCAAACCCGTTTTGACTCCCTGTTATATACTATTATAGAATAAGATAATATAGTAATTCCGAAAAAAATTAATTAACGTTACGTTGGTTAACATTACATTAGTTAACTGAGTTAGCTAACATTTTTGTAGTAATATTTATTTAACGAAAAGAATGCAAGATAGCAATAACCATTAAATTACTCATTCCCCTCGTCCCTATGACATTTTTGACGTAGGTAAATAAAAAAATTGACACTACAGTAGTGTTGAAACCCATCTAACATAATTCATATCCACAAACGTTGTTCTTTCGAATTTCCACTACTACAAAATGTACCTATAGGTATACCTACCAGTATACTGGTATAAAATGTAGGTACTTATTTTACTTTATTTTTAGGTACTTATACGCAGTGCCACATTCAAGGGCGCCCGTAAGTGAAAATTCATGGGGAGACAACCTTAATTTGTATTAAAAATCAAAAACACTATTATAAGGGGGCCACTTGCGATTTTTAAATTCTGTATATACAATGTTTAAGAAAAAAAAATCTAACGATTTTGTAATATTTAAGTACATTTTAAAATTAATCTAAAAATAACTTTGTACCTCTTTTTATTGTTGTGCAAATCACGATATTTCCGCCCAAAAGACCAATATGCGGGATACAATTTTGAAACTTTGGAAAGTCGGATTTAAAAACTGAAAACAGATTTAAATTTATCGACCCGTTTTCTAGAAGACGGTCGAGGCATTTTTCTTTATTGTGATGAAAATAAAATCAACGTTATATAATATTTGCTTTTAAATACATTTTTGTAATCAGTTCTGTGGATAAAGAATAAAATAATTTATTTTCAACAAATTTGAGTGTTTGCATTACTTATTAGATAAGTACTTATTACGTAAAAAAAGCCTATTTTAACTATTTAGTATTTATCATTAAATCACAAATTAGATTAACGAAAAACATAATATTCACATAGATGTCTTTATTATCTATGAATATTCACAAATTAACGGCTGTATAGTGGTAAGGTTAGTTTTAATATTATACCGTATGGTGTACTTATCTACATGTATATTGTGATAATAATTTGGCGGAATTCTATGATCACCAAATATTATTAACAAAAATACGGGTAATAGTCATTGGTAATTAAAATTTTTAATCCATAATTTTTGGTTAATATTGATGTACCTATTGTTATAAATAAACAAATAGCAATACTTTAAAAATAAATAGTTCTAAATCACTGCAGTCTGCAAGTACCTGCGGATATTGGGATATTGAATTTGGATTTTAGGTATATTTTTTTTAACTTGGTAGAAAAACTAGGGGGTGATTTTCCCTCCATTAAGCGAGTAGAAATTGTCATATGGGCCACATACATTTTTTTACGAAAAAAAAAAAAAAGGGTCATCGAACTTTTTTCATTGAAATACTTCCATTCGGCGACTAATACGAGGGCATTTATGTGTATTATAGTGACCTTCGAATATTTTACGCCAGCCAAAATGTTAATAATTTTTTTTCTCATAATGATATATAGGTAAGTACACATACCTATTATTATGTAATTTTATATATTTTTAATAAATATTTGTATTTTGATAATACCTATACCTATATCGTTTAAATGTATTTATTTCTTTTACCTGCATACCTATTATATTGTCTTATTTTAAATATATTTAGTTTTTGTTTTTTTTTTGACACCTATGCGAATTGTGAGGCGACATTGCAAAACGTACTATTTCTTTTGTTAAAATCAATTGAAATTTCACGAATGACGACATAACGCACTATATAAACTACAACACTACAACACATCAATACTGAAAAAAGTGGAAAATAAAAATAGTACGTTTTGCAAAATCCCCACAATATCATTATGATGATATTAAATTACCTACTTACCGTTGTTATAAATTTTTTCACGAGCTCATAATTCCAAGCAAAAGAGATTTGTGTATCAATAATAATTAGTCTTAATAAATTAATATAGGTTTGTGCTTTGTAGTTTGTAATGACAACGACTGGGGTTTTTCCGCGAATCTCAATTGATGAAAATTGCGTAAACCAAAAAGATTGCAAATATATGCGAATTAAACCTTATAAATTATTAGATTTCAAAGAACATATATATATATATACTTTTATGTAAAACTATTTCCAAAGTTACACTTGGTGAAACTTTTTTTGAAATGACAAATACCATACCTATCTACCTATCATAATATTGACTACAAGAAACATACACATTTTACAACCGACATATTATATAATATAGTATTGTATTATATTATAATATTAATGTAAATGATTCGTTTTCAAACAAATAGGTAGGTAGATATAAATTTTTATATTTTATTCGGTAAAAATTGTTAACGCAAATGTGTCCCGAAATGTTTAAAAACTATACCTACCTATATATAGGTACCCGAGCCCTAACTGAATCTCTTTAAAACTCTGTAGCAAAATAAGGTTGTTAGAAATACGAGTAGATTTACAAAAAGTTTTTTTTTTATATTATACGCGTTTTCTAGAGCCATTTTCGCGGTCGCCAAGAAAATTAAATACAATTTTTGACACGAACGTGATTATTAAAATATAATATCGATTATCAAAATAGTTTTTTTGTTTACTTACGGTTTAAACTTGTATTTTGTCGGTATTTTCTGGGCACATAGGCACCCGACACCCCTCCCTCAAAAAAATAGTTTCTTCGACTAAATCGATGGATATAATGTCACATCCTCTAAGAAATTACGAAATTCTATGATTATGCGATTATTTATAATTGATAGGTAATCAATGCGCAATATTATAATAGAGGGTTGGAAGTGGCGATTGTCTCTATCGTGCACGTAACATAGCAATACCCATGAGTTTTTTACAAAAAATGTACCGATTTACCGAATATCGTGTAAAATTTACCAAACATTATTTTACTAATATGTGTGTTGGAACAGTGTGATGAACTTCCTTTGACTCGTACCTACGCCGAATACCGACAATCGACGACAAAGCTTGGCATGTACACTGTACAGCCTTGACAAGTCACACTGTTTCCGTTACTCCTATATGATGTAGGGGTCGTGCCCTCCAACTTAAAAATATGTGAAGAAAATTTTCAAATTTCGAACTTTCGAGCTTATTTACAATTAAAAACTGTAAATATTTTATTTTTCAATATATCAAAGTCTCAAATACTTTTAAAATTTTGATAATTTTAGAAACAAAAAGTGACATTGATCCTTCTTGCATCGAGCTACAGAATTATATTGGAACAAACAGTAAAAAGCTTTTTTTGATAGTAGTCATACTCCCTCTCTCCCTTCCCCGAAATAGTCCTCCGGAGTTGCTTCTATTCAGTTTTATCACCGTTATAGTATATAAATATAAGTATAACCTACCTAACACATAGATTCAAATAAAGTATAACGATTTAAATTGTTTTACATTGATTTTGGATACATGAAATACAATAGGTACATAATATTCAAATTAATAAACTATGTACCTATTATTTAAATAGATATTTACCAAAATATATACCTATAGTTGGTAGTAATAGATATGTACTAATGTACTATGTTCGTCTTATTGCTGTTAACTACAAAAACTTAATAATTGCTCTTCAAAATGTTCGATGAGCCTTACAATATACCTAATATTAAGAGGATGCTAAGAGAACATAAACTATATGCTCTAGTGTGTAGTAAAAATTTTATTTTTAAACAAGTTATAAGTAGTTCAATAACTCATTTTTTTGAATGTATATAACTAGTTTAAAAAAAAAACCTGTACACTAGAGTATAGTTTATGTAATAATTATGTTCTCCTCTAAAAATTTGATAATAGGTAAATTTACTCTAATATTAATTATAAATAAATTGCAGTAAGAATGCGGTACGTAGAATTGCTATGTTGTGCGTAGGTAGGATAGAAACAACAAACGTGTGTGTAGCGTTCACTTAAGATTAAAATATATAGGTAGATTAGTAGTTAGTATCTATAACCTATATGCAAAGCCGTCCCAAAGAAAGATTTTTTTTTTAGGGGGTGGTGGGGGGGGGTGAAAATGTGAAAAAAATAATATAATACTTCTCTTTAAAACATAAAATAAACAAAAAATCAACTTAATATTGACTACTGCTTTTCGAAGTTGGGAGGGAGTGAAACACCCCCCCCCCCCGGCCGGACCTGCCTATATGTGTATTGTTCCACAATAATAATTTATTACATCAAAATAAAAAAAAACACACATCACTTGATTACAAAATATCTTAACATAAAATATTATGTTAATTTATAATTATTATTAATTAATATTAAAAAGACCTTTTGTTGATTTACTCGTATGGGCATAAAATATGTCTTATGTTAGGTATGTGTGTATATAATACACCTACTCTGGGTTGATGACAAAATAATTTGAATTGTCATTTTTAACTCAATTTCATAAACTAAAACATATAAATACATGCAGGAGGTAGATATTTACAGTGTTAAAGTGTATAATTTTACAGTGTTGTATATTATTATTTATTATATACATAATTATCGTCAAACGGTTTTGTGTTTATTATTTAATAACGATGAGCTACATGAAATGATTTGTAACAAGAAATACTGATAATCATAATTATTAACCTTCGAATAATAATTATTGTTATGAACATTATAATATTATGTTTACCACAAAAATAATCAATGGAATATTTGTGGTTTTAACTTTCAAGGGTACCTAGCTATTATATAAATGTAAGTACTGAAAAACATACACATTTTTCAGTAATAATTATATTGAGAGGACGATATACCATCCATTTTTAATGGGTTCTGTATAAGTCATTTTTAAGAAGCTTTTTGAATAATCAAAATTTAAAATGTTTAAAATATATTTTAAAAGTAATTTAAAATTAGTCACATATTTGTACCACCTTTTTATTGTCGAGTAATCATGACATTTGTTCAAAAACTACTTGTGGCTTTCTGATCACAGTTTGATCAAAAATTTTCATAAAATAGAAATAATTACATTAAGTAAAACTTAAATATAAAACCTAAATTAAGACTGAACATAAAGTTTTTGTTCGATAAGTATATTTAAACATCTAAAATTTGTGATTGAAAAACAATAAATTTCCAAATTTTTAAATTTTAAAAATTATTTTAACAAAAAAACGTTATGTTCGTACATAGTGAAATATATTCTCATCCATTATATTCTGTTATAAGTGAACATGTTGTAAAATATTTTAAATTTTGAATCTATGATAACTAGGAGAGAATTTGTGCTTAGAAAGAGAGAATGTGTTTTAATACTATTAAAACGCATGTATAGCATCCTTACAATAGCAAATTAAATTAAATATTTTCAAAAATTCGACAATAGGGTGTTTATAATAGCTATGGTAGGTACTTATTATAACATATTATAAACTGTAATGTGTTTATTATCTGAATGTCTCCTATACAGTTTCAATTAGGATCACAATTACTTCTATATTTGTTTTATAATTAATTTAAATTATAATTTGTCAATTACTTATTACTAGCTAGGATTTGAGAAGAAATTTAAAAAAATGTTCGATGGGTACATGCTATCCCCCCTGATTCATTAAACATATTACACAATACTGTACTCGGGCGATATTTCATTGTGTATTTGTTTAATTTGCTTACTTAACAATAACAAATAATGTTATTATCATTTATAAAAAAAAATTAACTAAATAGGTAGGTAAGTACTATAACTATGTCTATAAAAAATAGTAAGTTATAGTTCATTTATCCATAAAATCTATAAAAAAATTAAGGTAATTATTATTTTGAATAATATGAACAATCAAATATTTATTCAGATAAAAAAATATTTAAATTATTTGTAATCATAATATTTTAATGAACATTTTTGACAATATTTAATATAATATAAGTAACAGCAAAAATGTACATGACTTTAGAAACTATTATTTGTATAGGTAATGTTAAAAAAATAATAAATGAAATAAATTTTTCTCCTTCTTTTTTAATTAAATATTTGAAAACAAACATTTTTATTACTCAAGGAGAAATATTATATTTCTAATTGTTTTATATAAATTATAGACTGTCCTAAAATAATAGTCAAATCATATAGTGATTTATATGACAGTATTAAAATAATTTCATATTTCTATTCAAATATATAAACATATGATACGTATAGTACAAAAGTAAAAGTAAACAAGACATTTGTTTCGATGATTATCGTTTAAACCAATAATTATAAACTTAATATAACTTATATTATATCTATTACAAATAGACTTAATTTATAAAAAACTATTCATACAAAAAGTAGTTTAGGTAGGTAGGTATTATAATCAATTCTCAATATGTAAAATGTCAAGGGCCAGGGAGAATAACTACAATTTGAGAAATCAAGTTTTACACAAAGAGTAAAAAAATAAATAAAATAAAACTTAAAATTGTATTATGTAAATATTGGAAGTTTTATATTGGATAAATAAACCTACATAGGTATTTTTATATGAAAAAACCAATCAAATGGTTTTTAATCTTTTCCTTGACAGTTATAATGGTAAGAGTCATATTGATATTTTCATTAAAATATCAAATTAGAAAAATGAGAAGTATAAAACTTTGGTTACAATTATTAACAGTACTACAAAATCATGAGTGTAACAGGAGTTACAATTTGATTCATGTTAACGACATCCAACATATTGAGATTGTACTATAAATATACAATAAATACTCAATTGCTGTATAATAAAAAAAAATGCCTATAATAATCATGTATAAAAGTATATATTTTGCATACTAAATATCTATAAAATTATTATAACAATAATAATAACTATTTATAGTAAAATATGACATTTCATCGCATGTGTATATACATTAGTAACTGAAATTTTGAAGATTTTAAATTTAATTGAACTATTAATGATGAATAATCTATTATCCATCTTCCATTTTACTCCAATTACTTGAAGAGTGACCAACCTAAGTATAAACCTCCACTTCATACGGTCTCTTACATGGCTAATAATATAAATGTTGTTCGTGTGATTAAATAATATAGAATTAAAATGGAATGTTATTGAAAGAGCACAATGTAATTTATCGTATAAAAGAGCTCAGTAAGAATACATGGTATACCCCCACACTCAGGTAAATTAAAATGTCAATACATTAGGAAATTAGTGGAAAAAAATTGTATACAAAAAAAGAAATAAAATGTCCACTTTTACACCCCCCTCCCCCCAACAAATAATCTTTAACCCTGACCCTGCTCACAACTAATATTTTTTGACAATACTGATTTTTAGTATTTTAATTTATGGCAGCTTTCTATAGGCTCATTTTAAGGAGTCATGTATAGGCAATTTTCAAATAATGTGTGTGCATATGGAAATTAATATTAGTGTACCTTGCTATCTGAAACCTGTATAATAATATTACCAGCATTGTGCATACTGATAACGTACACACACAGGAACACGTGTAAACATGATTGTATACATTTTTTGAATTTCTTCCAAATTTTACTCAAAAGAGTAATGATTTATCATGTATGACTTGGATTTGGAAAACAGATTTGAATTTATCAAACAAATTAACTTTTAATTGACTTTTACTTTTTCAATTTTTATATCTAATATTTTAATATTAAGTAATTTCCAATTCCATAAAACAATTTTTAAAAAGTAAAAATTAAATTAAAAGTAGATATATAAGTTTATATCAATTTTCAAAATTTTTATAGAAATATTCAATCAACAGTAGACGATAGACAAAAATATGTCTTTTTAGTATATAAAACTCGATACAAAGTTGTATAAAATAAATTAGCCTACACAAATGGTTTCTTTTTAAAAAAATTAAAAATGGAATAAAATATTTCGAAAAGGTACAACATATCACGAGTGAATTTTTTGTTCCACTTTTAGGATAAATTGTTCCTTTTAATTATTAAATATTTAAATAATTTTAATAAAAAAAAAAAAAAGGAAAAGGAAACAAATTGTGAAAAAATGGAATAAATCTCACTTGGACTTTTTGTTCCGTTTTTGCACAATATTTTATTCCTTATTCATTTTTTATAAAAAATTTTCAAATACATTAGAATCTAATTGTAAGATAATTTGTTCTGAAAAGGAACAATTTACTTTTTAAATAGGACAAAATGTACATTCTAAGGGATAAAAAGTCTCAACGGAACAAAATATCCAAGTGTGATATTTTGTTCCTTTTTGAGACATTTTGTGCCCTTTTATAAAATTATTTGTACACTCAATTCTATATTGTTCACAATTTTAAAATTGTAATTTCCCTCCCTTATTTGTTAAAACTATATCAACTTTTAATTTATAAATAGTAACTTATGATTTAAATTATAAATTCTTATAGAATATATTTTTATGAGAATTTACACATTTTGGTTAATTTAATTCAATATTTCTCAAATATAAGATGTGTTTTATTTTTTTATCTTTTATGTTATTTTCAACATCTATTATAATCCATCTAGTTCATCTGTTTCCTCAGTGACGTTACACCTTTGACCAGATCAGGGGTTTCAAATTACTAATTGAACAATGTGTGTGTGATACCTATAACGTGCAATATTTATATTATCATATGTGTAATCAGTATGTTACTGAGAGTATTCTATAGAGATCACCTAAAAAAAAAAATATGTAGGCAATGCAGCTGTGCTTTTGTAATTTTAATAATCCCTACAATTTTAAAAATGTAATGGTTGCCAAGAGCGTAGATGAATTTGATGGGTTATACACGTTCTACCACAGTACTTTACCAAATCTTAAATTTTAATGCTTTAACTCGAAAAATATTTATCAGATTCAAAAATCAAAATGTGTAAATTTTAATGAAAAAATATTTTATAAGAATTTAATAATTAATTTTCAATAATTCATTAATTAATGGTTTGCCATTTGAAAATTGAATGTTGACAGTTTTAACAAATAAGTGAGAGGAAATAAAAATTTTTAAATATAAAAAATATAGAATTGAATGCTCAAAAAACATTCTAAAACAAATTTTACAATTATTTATTTAAAAAAAAAAACCTTTAATAATATAATCATAAATATAGAGAAAATATAAGTATTCATTATATTTTATAGACTATTACACGAATCAATAAATATAATCGGGTAGTAAAGATATGCATACGTACATAAATGTTAAATGCTATTTAAAAATAAATTATAACTACCTACTAACTAGATATGTTATATTTCTTATTTCTATACTTTTCAGCATTTTCACAGATTGTATTTTGATTTTATTCAGATGGTGATTCTACAACACTCTCGGATGACAATAGCTCCTAAAATATGAACACAAATGAAATTAAAAAACATTATTTATAGAATAATTACTATTTATTTATTATTTATAAAAGTGTATATTTAATGAAACCACAATACTTTGTGGCTTATATCAACATTTTTAAAAATATTCAAGATATCTAAAAACGCATATTTCTTTTATATAGGTAACCCTTTATATACTCATATAATTTGTTTTAGTTTTGATGAGAATTGAAAAACAACAATTACTTGAGTTAAAAAACACAATTTCTATGATCACACACATCATTTCTATTTTCAACATACCAATGAATTTTATGAAGCTATAAGGATTCAAAACTGATCTGAACTTGTCGTACAATCTACTTTAGATCAACTTTCCCACATTTTTTATTTTGTCTCTCTAAGTTCCCCTAAAATCAAGTTAATATATTCTGACACTTTCTATTTTTTATAAAAATCAAGGAAAAATATAAAAAGGTGGGAAATTTGTTCTAAAATAGATTTTATAATAAATACAAATATAGATTATATATAGATTGTATCACTAGGTTAATGTTATAAATGTCGAAAATGGGATTTTGTTTTATCAAATACAGTAGCCCTATTTGTAATACATATTAGAAATTTCTATAGACTATCATTATTATGCAGAACATATTTACATACACCTAAATATTAAATGTTACTCACACAAACACACTGCATAACACAAATAAATCAAATAATCGGCTATACACATTATTACAACCCCTTATTAAATTACCACTTCCAATCTTCTTAAAAATCAATTAAACTTTTTATGCTTTAGGTGAAAATACTGAAATTTAAATTCATATTAATATGTCATGATTTAAAAAATATTTATTTGAAAAAAATTGCTTCACATTAAATACTCCAAAACAGTTTATTCTTAAAACGTAAAAATAGAGCAGAGCAGTTCTTGGAGTGAACAAAAAACTTCAAAAATTATACACAATAACTTTCCCCCTAAATTATATTTCAATACAATAACCCCTAACACTAACACATTAAAATACAGATTCAAGGGATTGCAGTTTCACTGATATAATTTGTGTATATAACCATAAGTAACAATTAATAATTAGTAATATAAATATAATTAACTTGTCATTTGATCAGAGGACATCAATCAACAAAACAGTAACTCATACTTCTAAATTAAAATTATTATATCGTATAAAATCTTTTTTTACCTATACATATGAAAAATTAAAATAAGAAAAATAAATAAAATATCGCCCATTCTACTATTTCAAAAACACTTGCATGTAATTTGTGTTGCCTATCATTTATAAGCACTATATTTTATAAACATTTATTTTTATAAAAACAAAAAGTTTGAAAATAATGAACAATTCATATTGTTATAAAACAAGAACTAATTAAATTCATCATAGTTATTTATACATTTATGCATTTTTATATTGTACTAACCGTATTGCTAGATACTATAATATGCACCAAGATAGATGCTAATGAAAAATCTTCAGAATAGCCATTTTTTAATGGAACACTTCGGTAACCCGACCTTAATGAAGCTATCTGAAATAATAAGTCTACATAAGCTAAAATTAATATAGAAAGAACAAATAAACATAGGAACAGACCGGATATGTGCCTTGTCCAATGAAATTAGAATCGCCAAACATATCTTCATCATTGACAACAAACCTAATAAATGCAACTGAAGGACTCATAATTTCAAATTCTGAAGTTTCATTCCAGACTGGATTAAATCCATTGTCCGCTGTAATAATAACATAAAAGTTGTACTCGAATAATTTGATTAGAATACAAAATTAAACTTACGTATTGTGCGAGTATTTAATTTTAATCCAGAATCATAGTCAGCCCCATATACCTCAACGGTAACAAATGGATTAGATATTCCATTACGACCGGGTCTCCCTACATGGCGACCAGCTATAACACAAAGTGTTACTGATAATGAATCTTCCACAAAATTACTATTATATAACATAAAATCTGGTTTTAACACATAACCACAACCACCATTTAAACGAAATTTGGCTTGATTTATTTGCATCGCCTTATCTAAAATAGGAAAATAAAATTAGTATAAAACTATAAAATTAAAACAGTTAAGTTATAAACCTGGTGTCTGGTAATTGAGAGCAGCCATTTGACATCCTGTCTTCCATAAGGCTATTGGCGAATAATTAGATGAGTCAATGCGCTGACCTTTTGGAAACACTCTACTAAATTGTACTTGATGGTAACGAATAAAAAACTCTTTTTCTTGGTGACACATGAGCTTTTCAGCTTTGTTCTCAGGAAAAGAAGACATTTCATTATATACAAAGCTACGGTTACGCTGTGTTTCAAGACAAAATGCTACTGATCGACAATAAATAATGAGATCGGATATTTCTTTAGCAATTTTCAACTGACGTTCCATTTTTTTATTTTCAAATTCCTTAAGCAAATTAATAAAATACAATATAAATATGAGAACAGAATAGAACTACATGTATATTGTTTGTTTAAATTACTCTTGCACTGGCATTATGAGCCGTCTCAACAATTAGATTTTTCCATTCTTCAGCTTGTTCTCGTGATACTGAACCTACAACGAATGGTGTACATGCATTAGATGTTTGTATTTTGATCATCCACTCAAGCTTTGGTTGATTTAATTTTCCTATTTCAACTAAAGCGCCTGTCAAATCTAAACTCCCTTTTTGTGAACTTCCCAAAAACATTGACTCAGTTGACTAAAATATATTAAAACATTTATTAGAAATCAGAATAAAATAAATATGTAATCTACTTGGCTAGAAACTATCTTACACCACTGTCAGAGTTTTCTATGTGAGCTTCCTGTAATTCTTCTACATGATTACTTGGAAACCAATGCTGCCGTTTGCCACCGTAGTCACCACGCCACCAACCACTATCTTGTTTTACAACGTTAGTAATCACAGCGTGTTTGCAGAATGACAATTCATCATCTTGACGACCCTCATAATCAAATGTTGCTTTTACAGTAACCTATAATAAACATATGAAATATAAAAATTATAAAAATAAAATTAGGTTTTTATTAATATCTTACAATTAATTCACACAAAAATAAAACAGTAGATATAATTTATTACGAAATTACCTTCTTGATAAAACTACTTGGATCCATATAACCAGGTGTACAAGAAATAGAAGAATCGTCGATGTCCTGGGAACATAAAAAATGTTAATTATATACATACTTATAACACAAAAACAAAATATAATAATATTAAATTAATAAATAAAATAAATACATACATTTGAAAGTACGTATTATCTGTACACATATACAAATGTATATACAATGTCCCAAATAGTTGGGAGAGAAGGCGAAGGAGAACAAGATATACAAATGTATATAATGTATACACATTTAAAGATGAGCATTTTTATAATTTAAAAATCTAATAATAAATTACTATAAGTAATATCAACAAAAATGTGATATTAGTTTTCACTTTGATTATTACAACTTACAACTATACTTTATCGACATTTCGTCTATAACAAATTATTATTTTCAGAAGCTGCACAAAATAATTATAAAACGTATTAAATTTCTAACTAAAATGAAAACAAAATTATATATTTACAAAATTTCATAACATGTTATTCAGAAATTAGAACAAGAGCTTATGACTATAACAAATGTTTACACAAAAGACATTTTAAAAGCTTAAGTTTTGCAGTACCTAATATTATATTATGGGTACATTTTTAAAAATCACATAGTAGGTTACAGAATACTTGTATTCCAAAACAATATTGGAATATAATCAATTTATAAACACTTTCAATGCGCCCATAATATCCACTAAAGTTAAGTATAATACCTATGTCCTATAGGTACTGAATTCATGTATCTCCAATGTAATGTATTTGATTTTATATAAAAAGTAATTATTTTACACATGTTAGATTTTATTTTATATTTCATATTTCCCAAATGTATAAAGACGATTAAAGGTTTTTAATAATAATAATACCATTATAATAAATATTTATAATCAATATGATACTATACTAAAAAATAATTTTATATATTTGACAAATGGGAGGTTTTTTATGTTAACAACGTTATATTAACTTATTATTATTACAAAATTATGTTTAGTAGCTTTCAATCATTCATAATATTATGTACCTAATGATTATCACATCACATATCACACGAACTAAATATATTTAAAGTAATTTAAAATGCTAAAATTAACATTTTAAAAATGTTTCAATAATCTACAAATGGTATAGGTATAAAAGAAAATTACTAAGCCAAAATCAATCACGTGATCAATGTATATATAAAAGGTCTACTAATCTTAAAAGATTATTAAGTTATATTATGTTTAATTAAATTGATTGTTTTTACAAAAAATAAAAATAACAATAAGATGATGATAATAATAATAATAATAATATAAATAGTTATGAAAACATATTGCGATAAAGTAACATGAAATTATTATCATACGATGGAACACGCCAAAATATTTTTAATATTCAGAGTTTGAAGTTAAAAAAGAGTCGTGTAGATACAGATGCCAGATGGTGGTAGTTGGTCCAGCATCACTTCGGTCCTCAGATAAGATAATGTATTACTTTTATTCTAAATTTATAAGCAAATCATTGTATTCGGAAGACGATTCTGACCAAAGTTTGGTAGTAGGTATAATATTAAAAAAAAAAAAAAGTAACCATGATAACTTTATTTGTTATTTTATCACGTCATCTCCATTTATAAAATATTTCTGTTTTAAAAGGTAGTTTTAATTTCCGCTTAAAAAAAAAAATGGGAATATTGAAAAATGAATTCTCTAAAAAGTAAAAACTATAACCAATTTGCTATTAAAAAAAACTTTTTACTCTAAAACTCCTGCCAAAAATGTATGCAGACTTTGAAAAACACATCATCTTAAAACCAATATTTACATTCTTTGCTTCAATCAGAATCTAAAAGTCTGTACTACTTACAATTAATTTATTAGAAAAAATACAATTACAAAGTTAAAACAAATAGATATATATAAATAAGTTATTGCTTATAATTTTTAACGGAGCTAAATGATAATCGGTTGAGATTACAAGTACCTAGTCGAAAGTCGTTTTAAAATTTTTGGGTTTTCTTCACTTCTCTTCTCAAAAATCAAAATCAAAACCCATCATTTAACTGTATTCAATGTGATTATTTATTAGGCCAGAGTTCAAATCCCATCAACCAAATGCTCATAAAAAAAAAAACGATTATTATGAGCACTCAAAATTTGAAAATACATCATAATTCCCCGGTTCCATTCATAATCGTTTTTTGAATGCGATGATTTATTGCCATCATTTCAAATTAATAAAATACAGCCGACACAGCTCTAAAAAGTATGAAAGGAAAATATGTGTTCAACTGTTCGAGAAATAATCTTTTGTGCATCATATTGTCACAGTAATATATTTTGTACTACATTCTTTTAACATATTTTATAGATTATTTAATATTAAAAACCTAAGGCGTACAAATAAAATAACCAATAAGCCATGAGAGAATATTGGCACTCTTAAAAAAAACTCCTGGATTCGTATCTAAATTTATATAAACGATTTTATTTTAAGTATATTTAATAAGAATTTTTTTAGGACAAAAAAATAATTCCATGACTCCTTACAGTAAGTATTTTGTTAAAAAAAAAATAGTAATGTGTTGCGGGCACTATATACTGCAGGGACGTCAAAAGTTGAAAGAGGAGGCTATTATAGATTTATTTTTGTGCATGTACAAGAAATAGGGAATTTTATTCGTATGGCTAGAAAATGTTCTTAAACAACAAACCCAGTTTTAATTATTTATTAACTATATATAGGTACGATGAAGTAGTGAGGTCATCCGAAGTTCAACGAACCTCCAATATAAGGGTCGAACATTTCGTAAAGATAAGTCATTAGAACGGTGTTCCTCGTTAATATTTGGTACCTGATATGTGAAGAAACCTGATCTTGGAATTTTTAAATTATATTGCCTCTCAATATAGCTGGTGACGGGGGTACCGATTTTGTTTTTTATTTTACTTTTTACGTAGGTACATATATATATATATATGCCTAAACCGGTTATGAATGTACATATAGTGATTTCATCTCCCGGGTTGTATCTCCTGGATATTATTGTGTATGATTCACCGAACCACACAAACATAATAATATATATAAAAATATAATGTATAAAATAATATCAGAGGGTGAAACTACACTAGACGTCTAGGTGTTTCTGAAATAATTTTATTTACAACCGGGCACAACAATATTATTTAAAAAGAAGTAGCTCATAAACCCTACACAACAACAAAGGGATTGCGCCGAAAACCGACCGAGCAGCAACGGAGGGTGACAAGATGAATACTATATTAAAAAATACCTAATTTCCATGAAAAAAGGGGGTTTAACATTAAAATATGCGTTTTCAAAAATAAAAATAAAAAAAAGTACATCCCTAAACAATTTCATATTTCGTTTAAATCTTTTCATTTTTTATAGTATTGAGTTCTTTAAATTTAAATATATTTTCTATAATCTATTTCAAATACTTATATCTATTATTATATAGATACCTACTAAGATACCTAGCTGTATATTTTTATCTATGGTTTTATGTACCTATTAATATTACAATTAGGTCTAATTTCTATAAATGATTGTATGTATAGAACGTGCGGTAGAGAAGTTTTCAAGCATAGGTCTATTTTCAATTTTTTTTTAACAAAAAAAAAAAAGGAAAACTACCAAAAAATTATACTATACGTTGTACGATTATTTATTTTATCAACTAAATAGGCCGAGGCTTAAGAACAACATAAAGTATTTATAAATCTAACAATAACATTTTGATAAATAATTGTAATAGAATAGGTACAGTAAAAATAATATGCCTAATAACTTAATTAAAATAATGATAATAATATGATATAATAGGTTGAATGAATGATAGGTGAATAATGCATGATAATATATATCTATATAGTATATAAAAGTATAAATATATATTATGTTACCGGCAATGTTGATAATATCATATATTTATATATGTATGTATATATTAAAAATAAGGTTCAGTATTAGCCAATCGCATAAGACGTGTTAGGGGAGCATTTGCTAAATAGTTTATAGAGGAATAAGGAATGGAAAAACGGAAATTGGATCTTGTCTGCCTGGTTGGAACCCTGAAATTTACTTGAGCTAATAACTCGGGAGAATCAATCGAACCAAACAAGAGCTGATGTAAATTTAAAATTAATTAAAATTTTTTATTTTGTTTTCAAAATAATCTGTTCAAATCGCATATTTATACTTACTATATACACCGTACACACAATATATACTATATCATAATATAATATTTTATCCCTATTCACACAATATATATAAGCTCAAATTACATCGTACACGACTTATGTGGTACGTACCTGAATTATGTTCATGCATGTCGACCCTTTTCAATCACATTTTACCTCAATTTCGGTATTTTTTTTTTCATCCTCAAATTATATACATAGTATAGGGTTTATATTGTTTATATGGTAGGTACCTATGTATAACATATCACTAACGTCTAAGTATTATGACAGTCGATTTTTATTTTCAAACTACACGCGTTACTAATCTGCAGTAACTACCTATATACGTATATTGTGAAAACGCCCACGATATTATAATTGAACATAACTGCAGTTTTCTGTGAGATAAATAATAAATGATACCTTTTTCTGATTCGCCAAATTAAAAAAAAAAGTTGATTTTATATGTTTTATATATTTTATATTTTATATAACCTGCGTGTAGTCGTTTTTCATTGCAAGTGCATGTTTTTATGGATATGTGAATTGAACCGTTAAAATGGAACTACTCGGTCAAATGTTTTTGATAAATTCAATCTTAAATTACTTTCAAAGATCAAAAGAAAGTGAAGGGAGAAAAGTCACTACCTTTAATGACACATACAAACTATTTAGTACCTATTTACTATTTGGAGAATACCAAACTCCGAAATTGTTTATGGTTACTTCGGAATCTATTGAATTGGTAATTACAGAAATGGGTAAAAGATCATTTAATTACAAACCATTTTTTCCTTTTTTGATTTGTGCTTTTAAAGGCTTAAAAACAAACATATTTCCACTACCTTATATTTCGTTAAAATCCTCTAATCCAAATGGTTTTATATATAGTTATTTTCTTACTTTATCTATTCACCTCTGATTCGACTTTAATATTGAGTTGGATCTTACTATATAACTAAAATCAGCTCAGTCTCTTGTATCAGATTAGGTATTGAATTATAAGTTACACAATTTACTAGGACGTACCTATACTAGTTAGTACTTTGCTTATATTTTTTCATTTCTCCTAAAAAATGGGAAAAATTGGACTTGATTTTTTTTCTATACAATTATTAATTTGTTTATTATATTGGTTTCGAGTTTTAATATAACAAGTCGTGGATGGTTATTTTCATTAAAAGATCCAGTTTTTACTTTGGAGTGGAGGCGAAGAATTTATCAGCATAATATCTATAATATTTAGAGTGGGTAATGCATTTAGTTTTAATGTATACACTATAGGTACCTGAAATAGTCGTCACTCGTCTGTTTATAGATATAAATAAATGTATTCCTATAAGTAAAGTAACATAGTTGTTTGTAGGTGTATAATGTGTTAGTTACATTTAAGAGGATATCGTACACACGGTTTTTAAGAAGTTCTGTAAAGGCAAATTTAAATGAATTTTTAGAAAAGTTGAAAAAATTATCTTGTATTAATACCATATTTGTTGTCATGGGTAATGACGATAATTATTTATTTAAAAAAAAATGTTAACCCCTTTTTTTCCTTTTTATCAATTTGAAAATATCGTAGAAAGATAAATAAAAATGAAATCATCTAGCGCCCTAAGTAGCCGATTTTTGAACCTATATTTTACACGTTTTGTATTGTTAAAATATTTATTATTTTAAATAATTATAAATCTTGAAAAAAATAATATATCGAAAACAACTACAAAAGGCACTAGGATAATGTTATTAGCTAAAATTTGTTTTTTATTTTATATTTCTAACACATTTGTAGGTTGATTAAAATGGAAAATGTTAATGAAAATTTGTAGGTACGACAACAATTAAAGTAAAATAATCTTGGATATTATAGGACATGTAGGATGTTTTTAAGTTGTTATAAAATATGAGAAATGTAAAAGTAATATTTTCAATAAAATTTTATAAATTTTCCTTAATATTTTCTAAAAAATTGCCTATATAGAACCCCTTAAAATACGCTGGGCTGACATCCTCTTAAAGGATCTGGAATAATAATCATTTATAATTTGTATACCGTTACAGATATATGAGAGGAGGCTTAGTTTATTTAGTAATACTTTAAATTCGTCTTTATAAACCATCACTGTCTTATTTTTGTTATATACGTACCTATAGTATATGTATAGGTATGTAATGTGTATAGTATAATATAGGTATTATCGTAGGTACTATAATAAATTTCAATCTATACACTGTTATAGTTTCTGCATAATTATTTTATGGAAAATTCTTTAAAAAATACGTAAAAATAATAAACAATCTCAACAATTTTACACATATAGTATTACGTATGGAAGATAACAAGTCTTTATAACAACATTTCACCTAAGTTGCGCTATACTTGCGCACTATAATATTATAACGTACCAACTGAATCGTCAAGTAATCGTATAATAATATTATCCATTTTATATATATAATGTTATATTAACACGAATGAGACTCGTTAAATAAACATAAAAGTTCATTACAAATCACAAATGTAATAAATAATAACGTACTCGTGTCATTATAGCCTTTTACAAAATCAGAAACAAATAGAAAATACATTTTGTACGTATAAATAAAAAAAAAACTTGTTGTCGGATCATAACAAATAATAACTATTAATACAACTGCTATAGAAATATAATTGAGTTATAAAAATATACCTAAATGGCTATATACAAATAATACGAAATGAGACACGAGAACGGAGAAAAACACCTCCCACGGGTCGCACCGCGAGTCACTCTCGGGTCTCTGGGAGACTATACAAATTATCACATTATATTTAAAACGATTTATCTGTAAAGTATATATTAGTAACTATAAATCTTCAAAAAATATACAGCATATATGTAGGTACTTGTCAAAAAGTTAAACTATACTGTATATTTTTTTTTCTTATAAGACTATAAGACTACAAGTCAGACGTGTATGGAGATAAATTTAATTCGAGATATTTTTAAACAACATATTATAACATAAAACAATATGTATAATATTTATATATAAAATACATATATATGTGTGTTTCTAACCCAAAAGACTTGAGTCGAACATAATTTATATTATTAAATAATGAAAAAAAAAGGGGGGGGAACTCATTAGTATACATAACTCGCGTGTCACGATTACAGAACGTAGGGGGTAGACCACCAGAAAACTCGATTCCAATGTAAGTAGGTACCTGCTATAGTAGGTACACAAAGTAAAAAGATTACCCACAGGTATTTGTGCTGAGACACAGAGAATGAAGAAGGAAGGGGGGCACGAATCCAAAATTATCAAGGACCAAGGTGTACCAAAAATATTATTTTTAAAAAACTTGAACTTTATACATCCGTCATCGTTCGTTGTCACAGGGGGCACAGTATGTCTCGACAACGGTATATTTATAAAAACAACATTAAAAACACAAATATGCTCGTTGTTTACACAATAAACCGAACCGATAAATATCGATGACAATAATGGTTATACGACCTAGACCTAGGTATATTAAAATGTTTTCGTACCCGAGTCCTAGCTGCTGCACTGTTTATATATATATATATATATATAATATAATATAATATATTATACACATTTAAATAAACATATACTATAATTATATTACATCACATAAGAATCTCTAATGGCGTACTTGTTGTACCTATATAATATATACACATTACATATGGTAATATACCTATATACCTATATATATATATATAGAGAGAGAGAGAGGTCCAGGACGAGGGGACAGAGCGGAGAAGGCAGCAGCAGCAGCAGCGCGCGAGAAAGAAGTCAAGGATGAACATTATAAAAGGGGGTTGATGACGAGCAACACGCATCAGTATAATTATTCCATTCAAACAGCAGGGTTCTGTCTGCGGTTTCGACAATGGGAAAGATGGAGTTTGTGTTCAAGAATGCCGTACAGGTGAGAAACATTATATAATAATATTATATCAGTTAAAATTATTTTCACATAACCCTCAAGGGGTGGCTAGTTTTTAAATGGGTATAGTTACTTATTTTGTTAATATTCTACTGAAAAATTCGAATAGGTACAAAATTGCCAAATTTACTTCAAATAGGTAGTATAGTAATAATATAGTATTTATTGAATTTTTAAATTAAAATTTTTATTTTCCAATTTTTAATAAATACCTACCAATAATATGTAAGATTTATTACATAATTATTTCAGATGTGATTGAATTAGTATTAATTAAACAGTCGAAAAGCTAGTACGAAAGTGCAGCTTGCAGTATATATAAATAAAAAAACCTTTTAAAAATTTACAAAAAATAACCTTCTGTCCGTTCATAAAAAATATATATGACCAGGGCCGTACTTAGGCGGCTCTGCCAATTGGAGTACATTAATTTCAATGATTTAGAAGAAAATTATTACACGAACGACTTTTCATTTTCTTATTACTTAATTGACGTTTTCAAAGGCGATTTATTTAAAATACAATACTCTCATTTTTGGCTGTCTTCAGTGGGCGTCTTCAGAGAAAATACAATTTTAAAATTACCCCTCCCCAAAAAAATCCATCCAATTATTACAAATTTTATTACAGTAATAAAATTGATTACAAATAATTTTGGGTTATGCTTAATGGGCGTTGACTGGCGAAAACATAATATATACCATCTTACAAATGTGTTTGTTATCACCTTTCGCAGAAAATATACACCACTAAACAACACATAATATAATTGTAAATAATCTAAATTAATTATGAATGCATATTGTATATGTTACTTATATAAAATATTTGAAAATAACTCATATAGGATACAATATGACACATGTATTAATTTTTTGTTTGTATGTATAAATGATTAACGAATTTGAATAAAACAAGTGTATACTACGTAGAAGTAGGTCCTATATAAAATAATCGTGATTGCAGGTAAAAAGCGAAACATTATAAAGAATCACTGTATCAAAAGGGATTAAAACTACTTGACAGACTACTTGGCAGTATATTGAATAATATAAAAAATGAGTTCTTATTGTTGAATGGTAACAATGCGTACCTATAAATATTTTTCATGTAATACACGCCTTTTTTATACAATAACAGGTGGTTGGGTAGACTGCGTGAATGGTGCAGAACCATTTCAATTTAAATCGGAATTTATTCAATTAATTGTACTAATATCAACTCGCATATTATTATTATTATTATAAATATTCTTCAATAAAATAAATCATCAAATAAACATACTTGTATAAATACAATCAATTGAAAATTTACAAAACTTAAATAGGTACCTATAGGTACAATACTATAACTATATTATAGAACCTATTTGAATTTGTAATTGTAATTGCTAAATACATTATATGTAGGTATGTACATATGGAATTATAAAATAAAATAATAAAATATATTCTAAAATTGTTTGTTCCACTCTAGAGTTACAAAAAACAATAATGATAAATTTTAATTCAATTATTTCATGATTTACTAACAATAAATCAATAACTTTTCTCGACCAAAACTCCTATGTATACAATTATTTTTTCCTTACTTTATATTATGATTAAATGTTTTTAAGTATGTATAAAGTAATATTTTTAGTAAAAAAATGTTGATAAAATTCAAAATACAAAAATTTTAATATGTATTATATTATTATTATGAAGAAAATTAAATTAATGGTATTTTTGTATAAAAAAATATTCATATTTTAGATTCCGAGTGTTTCATTTTTATTTTTTTTATGTACGTTTTATGTATAGTATATTCACATTTTCAGAAAAAAAGAGTCAAGTAGGAGTTTTTTAATAGTAAATTCATTCTAGTTGGTACTTTAAACAGGCCATTTCTTAATATACCCAATAGGTTATCATAGGCGTAAATATAAACTAACAAAATTATTTTTTAATCGAAAAACAATAATACCAAATATTTACTAAAGTACTACATTAATGTGGTAAAAATTTCAAACCATTTTTACCATTTTTTAGTAATTTATAAAAAAAACATTTGAAATTTGATTTTTTTTTTTTATGCATGTATACATATGTATTCTTATGCCGTCTTTTTGGGTAGATTCAAGTAAGAGCTTTTGATACAAAAAAAAAAACAAATCTTTCTCATGGGAAATTTATTGTACTTGATACTTTAAGAAAGTCAATTTTTAATTTTCTAAATATTTTTATTATATGTAAAGAAAAACAATTGAAAATCACGGAAAATGATTATAAATAAGAAAATATAGGATCAAACTTCGCTCCGAATCGTTTTTCAAATGCAATAATTTATCTTTCAAATTTAAGATAACACTATCTTGTTCAAGAATAGAAGGTATGATGAACCAACTTATACCACTTGTATCTAGACAGATTTGTCTGTAGATTAGTTACATTATGTACCCATGTCAAATCTAAAAATAATTATAAAGATCTTGTAGTGCAAATAATTGATAATTTAGGTTTTACTGTAGCCTGTAGGTATTCAATTATGAGCCATAATATATGTATATATGTTATTATAATAATAATAAAACATATATTCAAAGTCATATAGGATATTAATTTAGGGAAGATTTATTATAATGATTATTCATTTTTTTTTTAATTTGTCATAATTTGGTCAAATAGTTGGTAAGGGCATGTAGAAGGCTGTTCACAGAACACATATTTTAAACTATTTTTTTTCAAAAAGATATCTTTTATAAATACCACAAAAAGGAAATTAAATATATAATATATTATTTTATTTTATCAAATAAATTCTGTGCTATAAAAATATAACAGAATCGCAAATTATGTTGACGGAAAACTCTATTTTACAAAACTGAAATTAAAAATAATATATATTGTAAGTTTGTAAACCTAAACATGATAATCATAGAGAGTAAGGTACCATGGTATATGATGTTTGCAGATAATATAATGATAGTAGAAGAGATTCCTGAGGAAGTGGTAGACTTGAAGAAGAGAGATAAGCTCTTTAAGGATTAGTATTTAGTATAAGTAAAAAATAATATATACAGGGTGATATTTTTATATAATAAACTGTATGTCGGGAAGTATAAATAATTTAAATATATTAATATATATAATATATACATATAAATATTAAGTATATATAATTTAGAAAGTTATTCAAATACTTCATTCTATATTTTCTCATGTTTTTAAATTTTATATCCTTCTTTTATTTGTTAAAACTATATCAACTTTCGATGGCAATCTATTATTTAAATTTTAAATTCTTACAGAATAAACTTTTGTAAAAATGTTTGCGTTTTGATTTTTTTAATCTGATGAATACTATCCAAATAATAACGGATCAAATTTAAGATGAGGCAGAGTGGAAAAGTACTGTAATAGTACGTAATATATATATATATATATATATATACACACACATACAGCACTTCTTTACTCTGCAGCATCTTAAATTTGAATGCCTATTACTCGTGTAATATTCATTCTATTTCAAAAATCAATATGTGAACATTATTATAAAAATGTATTTTTTAAAATTTATAATTTAAATAATAGGTTGCTATTTGAAAATCGAATGTTGATATAGGTTTAACAAATAAGGGAAAGGGATATAAAATTTTAAAATATAAAGAAAATATATACAATGAAGTATACAAATAACTTCTGGAAAAAATTCACAAAAATTATTTAAACTTCCTGAGATATATAGCCTAGCACATCATGAAAAAAATTACCATATAGAGTATGATTTTAGAGAAAGAAAACATGGAGCAAATAGGAAGTAATGAAATTGAGCGGAGATGGGAGGAGGGGTTGAAAGATTTAAGTATTTATAATCCGTTCTATAGTAGAACGGTGACTTTGAGATAGATTAAAATACAGAATTATGTGTGGATGGTGAAGAAATTTTGTGTAATAAGGTGGTAAGGCCTATAATAATGTATAGCTCAGAATGTTGGGAAATAGATAAGAAGGTAAATAGAAGATGAATGTAGCATGAGATGGGGTTAGAGGTAGATAAGTAGAGTGACTAGAGAAAAAAAAGTAAGAAATGGTTGTATAAAAGGTAGTATAGGAGTAACTTCAATAGTAGATAAAATAAAACAGAATAAATTAAAGAGAATTTTTGTTGAGAAAAAGAAGGGAAGATAAAGATTGAAAAAGAGATAGGGAGATGTAATAAAGAGTGATATGCAGTAAAATGTAGTATATGAGGAGGACGTGGAAGATTGAGTTAAGTGGAAATTGAAGACTAGAGTAGCCAACCCAAAAATTCGGAGACAATTCAAAGGAGCAGAAGAAAAATTTAATTAATTTTTGGTTAAGGGGCCTCCACGCCATTATTATTTTGGTCAAAAACTACTCATTCTAATTCCAATAGTCCGACACGATGCGTATTCTGATAAGAATTTTGAAAAGGTATATCGATTTTTCATTACTTACTCGAGGGAATAATTAAGTCATATTTTATATTTTCATATTTGATACTAAAATTAAAACCATTTAAAGTTTCCAAAATTCTGAACATAAATATCTATTTAAATAAAACTAGTTTTTAAAAAGTGCTTCGATTATTCCTTCGTAAATGTTATGGAAAATGCAAATATTTTTTCAAAATTAAATTTGGTGTACTCATTGTGATGTTCTGATGGAATTATAATCGTCTATTTGAGTGAAATATATAAATTTTTTCGTGGCTATAAAATTGATATGTTGATAATGGCTCTCCATATACTTTTGATACGGATAACTAACATTAATGATCACGTACACCTCACACAAATACAAAATCGTACTAAGAAAGTATAATAAGTTGCCTAAATATACTCTTTAGAATCGTGTGATCTCTATAAAAGGAGATTACCTAATTTTTCTTTCCTTAACGCCATAGGGCTTATATATGAAAATTTAAAACATATATGTAATGCATTTGTTAGAAATATACTTACATATTATAATACTATTGATTTTTATAATAAAATTAATAATAATACTATTATAATAATAATAATAGTACTAGATAAAACTAAAATAATTTGTATAATTTTCAGATGCTTGTCATCATTGTAGTTTTGAGTAGAGTAGATTCTGCCAGAATACCAGAAAAAACAAGATTGACAAAAATACAGGAGGTAATCAAAATTAATTATTTAATAAGTGAACTATGATTTAATTAATTTAAATGGTTATTAAATTACAGATTCCACAATATCGTTTTCATTACTATGTCCAGAATGACAAAACTAAAGACCAAAAACCAAGTGAGGGAAGAGATAACAATGGAGAAAAAGTTCAAAGTATATATAATGTAGCTGATTCTAACGAAGAAGTAAAAATTGTTAATTACCGTGTCGATAAATCTAGTGGGTTACAAGCTGATGTCAATATCCAAGATAGTGCTTTGCCATTTAAGATGTCCTTAAATAATCCTGAATACAGTGGTCCACAGATTGATGTTTCAGAAAACTCGACTGTATCAAGAGTATCTCCAATAGTTGTAGAACCAATGAATATGCAAGAACAAAAATCTTCAAAATCAATTGAAGTAGATTCAAGAAATGAATATCATCTAACAGAAAGCATTGACAAAGCTATTCAACTAACTCAACAAGTAAACACGAATCAAACTGAAGACCGTAAGGATGATGTAAAAGAAGAACAGGTGACAGATCAAGTATTAGTACAAGACGAAGGCATAACAAATAAACAAATTGAATTTACGATTCCATTTAAAAAATCAAACCCAGTAAATACAGATGATTTTAAATATAATGATGATGAAGCTATAAAAAAAAATATTGTTAAAGTTATACAAAATATTAAAGAAAATCATGAACAATCTGATCAACAATTAACTTTTAAGAATGTATATTCTGATAAACCAGTTAAAATAGTTGGTTCAGATTCTACAGAAATGGAACAACAGGAAAGTTATCAAACAAGTAATGGACATTCAAATTTCAAAAGTCAACAATTATCAAACAAGCCACTGAGGTTATTTGGATACAATCCATCAATTATTGGATCACTTTATGATATGCAAGTTGATTATAAACGACCATCACAAATACAACAACCACCAAATCCATTAAACCAAGGATATTTTACAGGACTCGGGACTCATGGTGACATTAGACCACACACATATGACAACTCTGGAATGTACTTGTTGCCTCAGCCAATTCCAATCACCCAAACTGTAGGCTATAAAGGAAATCAAAAATATAATGCACCAACACAACCATTATATTATTATGATCCAAATTCAATGGCAATGTTGCCAATATATACAAATATGATCCAAAATACTTATCCAATTGCAGAAAATAAGCCTCAAACGTTTCAGCAGCAACTACCTCAGTCACAACCACAACCACCTCAGCAACAACAAAATCAACCACAAAGTGGCTTTAATTTAATGCACATTTTGAGTGGAGGCAGTTTCTACAAAAGTTCAGAACAAGCAGAAGGTTCCCAACAAACAACAGTGAAAGACTCCATAGTAAAACAAGAATCTAATAAATTAGAAAAATTAAAACCGTCAGAAACACATGATAAATCGAAACAACTTCCACCAACAGTAATGTTTTATTTGAATCCAAGTGAAACACCGGTAGATTTAAAATCACTAACATCTAGTTCTATGCAACTATCTGATCAACAAGCACAAGCAGACTGCAACGGTAAAAAATCATCCAAGTCTCCATCGGTTAAACCAGATAAACCTCTTCAACCTATACCGCTTTGTTCAGATTGTGTGCCAGCTTTGGGATTAATGGGCTTGACAAGTACAAAATCAAATACAATTCAACAAAAGAAATCCATCATTAGTCCTCAAGTGATGCCAATATGGAATGGGCATAATGTTTCAAAACTCAATTACTTAATTCTACCCAATCCAATAACTAAATAATAATTAAAATTAAAACTAATAATATAAAATGTAAAAAGCTAAAATTCTAATTTTATAAAATAAGTTCAATTTAAAAATAAATAATAGTTTTACGAATTTAGTTTTAATATATGTATATATTATACTTACATTTCCCATTCTTTGTACAATATCATCATTTACAGGAAACCATAGTTTAATCTTTTTATATAAATAATTTTGTTCATAATACTTTATAAGTTCTACTAGGCTTTCAAATTGTTTTACGCCAATAGTGTACAACCGTCCTTCTAGTTTAATACGACAATGTTTAATTTTTTTTTCGGCTCTAAAATAAATAATAACAGCATTTAAAATATTTTATTTTATAACTATTAGATATTAAAAATAAATTTCCTTAACTTACCTAAATGAAATAGCAAATAAATGTTTATCATTTTCACATGGTCGTACCAAAAATGCACCTTCATGAGGTACCCGTCTTAATAAAGCCTCAGCCCGACTTCTACAAACATGTGGGAGATACCAAATCATCCCTTCATGTTTTAAAGGTTGAGGTACAGGTTCAGTCAAAACAATATAGTTTTCCTGAAATAGAATAATTATTTGATTATAATTATAACATTATAATAAACAATATATATTTAAATTTGAATAAGAAATTCTACATTCTAAGCAGGTTATAATTTATATGAATATTTTTATTTACTTGTATACGTAGTGCATATGTTCGATAATAAGTAATTAAACTATATAAACTATCAAACGTGGCACCTTCAATTAAGTAGTACTTTATTTGACCTCTATCGTGCTTTGAACGTATTCTGCAATGATTCACTTTATTTTGATGCCTATGAATTTACATATAAATAAATATCTAGATTATAATAATAAAACTCAATTAATTTACCAGAATGATAGCGAATAATCTCCAATAAATGTATCACTCTGTCTCACTAAAAATGTACCAGGACCAAAATGCTGATATGCTTTCAATAGTTCTTCAGCTTCATTCCTACCACGAGCCAATTTTCCATGAAACCAGTATTCTCCAAAATGTAATTCATCATTAGGTATACCCTAAAAATATTTATATAAAATTTATTTTATTATAAAAAAATACATATATAGTAAATATAAATAAAACATAATTATTAATAATTGAGGCATTTACATGGGAAAGGTACTAAGTCATAAAAACTAAATTTTACAGAAGGAAAATACTAAATACAAGCACCATCTTGTATTCAACGTAACTCCTAATCTATACAATAATTTGAGTTAGTTTTCTTACTAGGCCATTGACATATGTAATTATTACACATCCCCCCCCCAAAAAAAAAAAATGAAAATTTTAATTTTTTAATGCAAATTGTATGATTTTATGACGTTCACATTTTGAATTTTAATATAAAAATAATTGCCCGATTGTACAAATCAAAAAATCTAAAAATAACCTCTTTAAAGTACTATTCTGATCAAATTTTTTATTGGAAAATAAGTACATACATAAAGATTTGATCAAGTAAACTGTAAATTCAAGTTCAAACTATAGGTAAACTAAGACAAGTGGTCTAGAGGTCTAGAAGAGGCTAGTCTAAGACTAATAATATGGTCGTCCATAAATGCAAGTTATCTAGTCAATAAGTTATTCCCTGAAAAATGCATTATAAAATGACTAGCTAATGAATCTATTAATATATTAATCAGTTAACAATGAAATACAAAATTATACACATTGTCTAATTATATATTCAAAAATTTAATACTCAATCAGGTTACCTGATGAGGACTTATGGCTAAAACTAGTTGTTACTTATGAATACTCAGCACATATTTTTTTATAATATATATTTATTTGTTAATATAGGTATGTTAAATATATTACTTTAACAATAATAGGTATATAATATGCAACTAACTTCTCTCAAACGATTTGTACTAGAAACTTCAAAAGTTTCCGACTCTCCACCTTCTGCTTCATCGTCATTATCGATATCCGTTTTACAGAGGTCTGTATAGTAGAGTTTATTACCAGACAGTACAAAAAAATGAGGTCTCCATTCTTTTTCTAATGAATCTTCTAAGTAAAGAACTCCATTTTTCTTTGTTTTCCTCAAATCAGTGTCCCTAGCTATATGAAAAAAAATATATATTATTTTAATAAACAATAATTAATAATTTAAAATATATTGTAAGACTATTACAATCGTGAAGTCTAATTATAATAGGGCCATCTCCATCAACTTGCTCTGGAAGTCTTTTATGTTTTATTATGAACTTAAACTTAAGTTGTTCCGGTGAAGGCATTTTATATTCAAATCGCTCAATTGGCTGTGTAATTAACATATCACCTAATATTTCAATCATACTTGATGCCATATTTCGTTGCTGTGGTATTGAACAGTTATCTTCTATTGACAAAATAACTGGATATCTAAATGTATAATAGTTAATTAAATTGTTTAACTATATAATAAGTTAATTAAATTCAAAAATATTGTTTTTGTTACTTACGGAGAAGTAACAAAGGCGTGTTCTTTAATTGCTTTTAAGACATCTACAAATTTTATACGACTAGTTAATGTATGTCCGTGGTATATTATCGGAAGTCCATCTGGTCCATCCCAACAATCTAATTCAATACAGCGGCATCCCCAACGTAAACATCTTGCATATGCTTCTATTGAACTTTCACTGGACACTTGATCTCCAGTCAAATACCTAAAAAAAAAGGTTAGATTAAATCCAAGTGCATAATAAAAGCCACACAAAAAAATAGTATATAAAAAATATACTAACAAATAAAATAATTTTTTTAATAAACCAAAAACTAAATGCCATAGTCAAATTAATCTGATTCGAGTGTGGTTAGTTACAATGGTTGATTAGGTACAAACAATTCATTGTAAAAAGCAAAATATTACTTCCTATGAAAAATATATTATACTCACGTATTATGAGAAGATGCTATCCAATAATGTGTAAGTGGTCTTGTCATGTCATGATGTATGTTGTCATAAAATTGGTCCCATAAGTCGTTTTGTTTTGAAAACAAAAAGTCCATAAACTGAAAAATAACATTATAATATATTATATCATACATAATAATATATTATATATCTATTGAAAACCCCAAAAATAATTTTGAAAAATAAACCAAAGTAATCAAAAGCTAAACCAAAATTTTTTTGTCTATATGATCTTGAATAATTTTATAATTTTCCTCTAGGTATTTAAGAGGACATGATACCACCAGACTTCTAATGCAAAATCATGTCTATACAGCAGAATGGCGATAATTCGTTTTACAGTGGCTTAAAAATAAAATTACTTATTATATAATCAAAAGTTAACAACATTTTATCTTTTTTATAAAATAATACCTATAAAAATTTACAGCCGTTTAAAAAACTAAAAAAAATAAAAATATTTTTGAATGTTAGATTGTATGCTAAATATTTAGTTTATTCAAAAAACTTTATTCTTTTCAAAATGTTGTCAACTTTTGATTTTATAATAGGTGTTTTTGCTCTTAAATCACTAGGAAATGAGTAATCGTAATTTTGTGTAGATGTTTTTTTTTTTTTTTTAACAAATATCGCAATTACATAATAAAAATGGTATTGACACAAGACTATTTTAAAATTAATTTTAAAACATATTTAAATATATTCAAATTGTTGGATTTTCATTTTTCTTATAATTTCATAAACATTGCCAACACAAAATTTCTTAAAAATTATAAGTCGTATTAGACGTCCTAATAATATTATTATTTATACTTAATTTCAATAATTTCAATATTAGGCCGTGTTACATTGTTGAATGATAAGCAAATTTCAAAATAACATTAAAAGTGCACTTTTAAATAAAAGTGTTCATATTGATTTTGAGTGATGTGCGATTGGCGAGAAATACAATTGATATTAAACAAGATATTAAACATATCTAAATGATTTATATTTTTTTATAACACAATATACACATATACAGTACAGTACGCACTATTGACTACCCATACACTATCTTGCTAAGTTTTGTATTTGTATCTTTTTAAGTGGACGTCATATCCGCATTTGTTGTCTCTGTCTATCTAATTAAATTTAATTAATTCTTCTCATTAAATTATATAATAGGTGTTTAAGCTCTAAAGTTAACCAAAACGACATAATTTTAATTATGCGTTGTATAATTTTGCTATATAGCCAATTAGATAGATGAAGATTGAAAATGCGGGTGTGGCGTCTTCTTAAACGTAAAGATACAAGATACATTGACAATAAATTTTAAAATAAAAAATCGATTTGAAAAACATAATAAATAAATATTTAAAATATTAAAATTTTAAGACTTGTACTTGAATTTTAATAAACACTTTTTATAAATAATAAATATATATATATATATATATTACTGGAAATGTTAATAAAATAAAATAGGTATATTTAAAAATATAATTATTATTAATTATTTTTATTTTAAAATTTATTTTAGTTTATTAATATGACAAATTATTCTAAGCAATATCTAATCGACAAAATTACAAAATAATAAAATTAGAAATCGGTTAAATACAAATTAAATTTTGCTATTTTATTAATTGCATTTGTTTTATATATTTGTCATTTATAGTTTACATTATTTATTATATTATATAAGATTTTTTTTTTATTTGTATTATATATATTATTATGTACCTATTGTGTTATAATATAATTTATGAAATCTTATTAATAATTGGTCCTTATATAGGAAGTAATTAATTTAATGTACATATATTATAATTATTATTTAACATTTAATACGAATTGCAAAGCAAATTTAAAATAATAAATGTTAAATAGATGAATCTTGTGTCTTGTATGTACCAAAGATACATCTTGAGATATATATCTTGTATTTAGACAATTTTTTTTTTGGTATCTTGCCCAACTCTGCTCATACATACATAACTGATTTACAAACAACACTTTAAAATTGGTTTTCTTATTAGTTATTCGTGGTTTAATTTTATTCACAAAACAATCAAATGTACAAATGACATTTTAAAAATCTTAAAAAGTGGTCTGGATGCTGATGTAATTGTGTATAATTTGCAGGTGATGCATTTCTCTCTTGCATCCCATCAAAACAATTAAAATTTATAATTTTCTATGATCGAAGGTGATCCTGTTTTTCCTGTGTGCACGCCTAAATTACATAATGATGGTATTCTATAAATTAAATTTAACACCGGTTCATTTCATTTCAAACATTTCCAAAATTGTTTAAAAAATATTTAAAATCACTGTTGCTAGTTAATATGGACACATTTGTCACTCATTCCCTATGACTCGTCAATGTGAATCTGATTTTATAGTTAGACAACATGAGATACCTATCTTATTTTAAAAATGATTTGAAACTATTGTTGTAGTTGAAATTTATACAGTAAAATTATATGGCGAAATTACGGTTAAAGGGGGAATTAATGAACATTTTACAGTCAATTTGCCTAATTTACATAAAAATTAAATAAAATATTTTGTTAATTTTACTGGGTATATAATCCAATGACACAAATATTAGATAAATAAATTAAATTTTGTCTAGAAGACGAACTTTTTCTATTGTGGCAGTACAATAGTGAACAGATGAGTCATCGACGTTATTGACGTAAAACAGGAAAAAAAGAAGACAACACTTTAAATTTATAATTTTAAAATATTTGAATTTCGCACGGCCATATTTGAACTTCCAACCGTTCAACCTGAACTTAGGGACGAAATTCCTATATAAATTGAAAATGAAAACGAAAACTGTTATCAGTCAGTCAGTGGTCGGCGGTGGACGCCATTTGGCAGATGAGTGGTGGATGATAACAGTGTAGGTATAGAATATTTTAGTATTGATTTTTATTTGACGCGGTTTTCGTTATTTCACTCGTGATACAAATAATCTCGTTTATTTTTTATTCACTAAACACATAAAAAATGATTCGCTTCATTCTAATACAAAACAGAGCGGGAAAGACTAGACTGGCAAAATGGTATATGAACTTTGACGATGACGAAAAACAAAAGCTTATCGAAGAAGTACACGCAGTAGTAACCGTCAGAGATGCAAAACATACAAACTTTGTAGAGTTTCGAAACTTTAAAATAATCTATCGAAGGTATGCCGGTTTATATTTTTGCATCTGCGTGGACGTGGGCGACAACAATCTGTGTTATCTGGAGGCCATACATAATTTTGTTGAAGTCCTCAACGAATATTTTCATAACGTCTGTGAACTAGATCTGGTTTTTAACTTCTACAAGGTATACACAGTGGTGGATGAAATGTTTTTGGCTGGTGAAATTCGAGAAACAAGTCAAACAAAAGTTTTAAAACAACTACTTATGTTGAGTTCGTTAGAATAAGTTATTATATTTATATACAAATGTTTTGCTACCTATACACTTTTAATATTATATTATTTATAACTCAATACCATGATGTATTCTCTATATATATATATATATGTATGTATGCATATACTACTATTTATGATTATCATGTATTTAGAAATTATTAAGAAAATACACTTAATCGTTTTTGTCCCAATTCAATTTTTTTTTTTTTTTTTTTTTTTTGTGATAAGAGATAATGTGATGTCCTTAACTTTATCCGCCCATTTAGATAGCAAATACTGAATATTACAAGTTTTGGTTTCATTAAAAATAAAATGGATAATTACAAATTGTTAAAGTTTGGTGTCATTTTGGCAGTTGGTGTTATCAAGTTAAGTCTTTGGATGATATACATAAAATAACATTTACTTACATCAGTTGCTGTAAACTGTAGTTTTTCGTTCACATCTCTTCCACTATACTTGAGATAATCTTTCATGTGTTTGGCAATACATTCTTCTTCAAGGCATAAATTTTCTTGTTCTGCATTTATAAACTGAGTAAGATTTTGAACGTTGAATGTGTCATCAAGAGAACAATACATTGAAAAACATTCATTGAAAATCTAATAATATGCAAGCAAGTATTACATGATTAAAAACAACAATGTATAAATAAATACAATAATTCGTACCTCTGATGTATGAATGAGTTTATTATATAGAGTGACAAATTCATCAAAACAAAGCTCATTACGCTTCCTAACATCGACTTCTTGAAAAAGCTCTCGCAACTTACTGGTTGACATTTTACAATGAACACGAGGCAAAAATGACTTTATATCTTTTAATGTTACTCTATATAAAATATGGTATTTATTCAATTTTTAAATAAAACAAACAAATAATTTAAAGAAATAATTGCATTTTTTACTAACGTTTCCCTAGTATTCTCCATATTATAAAATTCTTTACGCAGCCATCTTTCAAGTATCAACGGATATGGAGCTACTACAGTATTGTTTATAAGATAATATAAACCTTTTAACCAAATTTCACATTCTTGTTCGGATAATGCTATAATTAAACAATAATTAATCATAGTATAATGCCTACTGGATATAGAATATTTTTCAATGGAAAAAAATTGAGCAATATAGAGCAATACCTACATTATACTTAATGTAATATTGTTAATAGGTGTAGATATTGAAAAACCAGAACATTATGTAAGTATAATTTTTTATAGATTTTTACAGTAAAATAAATAAATTACAGAATAATTAAAGTAAATATTGATCATATTTGTGTAAGTAAATGAATCCACAGATATATTAATATACACAGTTACAAGTAATTGTAAAAAAATCGTAAATAGGTAAGTAGTATACATTTATATAAAAATTAAAGATTTCCAATATAAAATATCAACCTAGATGTTACATTCTAAAATTATACAAGTATTGTTTTTGTCATGGGTACATTTGATATGATAAATTTGATTTAATTAGGTATTTGAAAAACTTTACTTATTGTAAAATAAAATGGTATTCAATCAATTACAATAATAATTGTTTTTATTGAAATAAGGAAATATTTGAATAACGTTCGCAATGAAAATTGGAAAATTTCACAATTCCGTATTACAATAAAAAAATATCAAATAATATCAATATTTATTCGGTACTAATATGAAAATATAAGCAACGAAATTGACAATGGTAAACAACATTACTTACCAACTACGGAGAGGGTTTTTAGTTTGAATTCATTGCCGTAAAATAAGACAAAACATTTAGAAGATTCAAATTTTTTCAATTCGTCAGGCCATCTATCAAACTCTTTACTTTTTCTACCAAAGCGCACTTCTTTAGCCTCTCTAAGGTCCACTAAGACAAATTGAACAAAAGCATTATTACAGATGTATATTGTATATGATATATATTCACTTACAAGCTCCGTCGAAAGCCTTATTGTTGTTACTGGTCGTTCTGGCCCACATTAATTGTCGGGTCTCCTTACGCAGTCGTAACGTCCGTTTCTCAGGGCGTTTCTTCAGATAAAACCTGGTAACAATTGTACCTCGTTCCAAGATGGTCAGGATTGAGTCCATTTCTGAGATGATCACGTTCGAATCTATCGTATTGCAATCCATTTTGAATAACGACTATTCGCCGTTTGTAAGTATGCTTGCCGAATACTAGTCAATTTATTGGGAACATTATTTCATATTATATGTAATAACTAATGGCTTCAGACTTAACTAAATGAATGAGTAGGTGTGTTACTGTGTAGACATAGAAAAACATATTATAATAAGTAGTTATGTAGGTACAGAATATTTTTTTTACTCTGTAAAGTAGCTGGTACTAATGTTACAATACCAATTATCTCGTATCATGAAATGATAACGATATGATGATAACGATTAACACGTGAAATTCAAAAACAGGAAGTGGGTTTGAAAATATGACATACCTACCTGTATATTATATATTATCCGTAATGTTGCGCAGGACGATTTAATAAACGAAAAATGTTTCCGCGCGGCATAATAATAAATTCCTTTTTCATTGATAAATATTTATATGTTTTTATGTTCGTACCTATTAGGTAGGTACCTACTAGGTAGAAATGATAAAATTCTCATTGTGCAATGGCTGGTATGATAATAATATGGATGTATCGTGTTAAAAAAAGCACCTTGGGTATAGGTGTACCTACCTATACCTATAAATATATTTATTTTATTCACGTATAATTTTTGCAGTTCACCGGTCACCTAACAATTTCCTTATCAAAATATACGTACCGGCCTAAGCTCAAGGAATTTTAAATTGTATATTCAACAAAAGTTATTATTATGATAGCCTATTTTGTATTGAAAAATCAAATAAAATGAAAAGTTTCTATTATAAATTTATTAAACATAAAAGTTATAACCGGTGACGTATTTAAAAATTGTTTAATGGGGAGGGGGGATGAAATAGTTAATCGTAAAGTGAGCCGTAGGGGCAAAGCCCCCCCCCCCCACACACAATATTATATTATAACTGTAGGCATGTTTTAAATATCAGCTACTGATAAACTCATGGCAAGTTTTTCTGACCTTGAGTGTCAAAAATTAACTGTTTTTTTTTTTTGTTCTGTTATTCTCTGCGTAGGTACCATACAATTATGAAAAATCTTTCAAGTAAACAATTTGTCTTATTAATGTCATTTAAATATTTTTATTCATACGACAAAGTGTAAACAAATTAAAAATGTCATAAAACGAAAATAGTATTACTTAAGTAGGTATAGGTATTGGGTACTTATACCTATATTCTTAAATGTGAATTTTTCTGTTGTACCACTCACTATAGGTGTCAATTTATTTATATTAGGTTTATAATTAAAAACTTTTAATAAAATACCTAAATTGTATATAGGTAGTATCAGTGGCGGCGCCAGGATATTTTTCTAGGTAGGGCCATTGGGAGGCCATAGGTCGGGTCATTAAAAAATAAAAATATACCCCCCCCCTATTTAATATATATGCCCATACGACTAAGCTTATATATCATCAGTGTTGGGTAAGTTACTTTTAAAAAGTAACTAAGTTACGTTATTAGTTACAAAATTAAAAGGTAACTAGATTACTTTTTCGTTACCCAAATATAAAAGTAATAGCGTTACATTACTTTTTCGATTCAAAAGTAACTAGTTAAATGACGTTACTTTTAAAATTTACAAATATATAAAAATGAAAATAATGAAATAAAATGTCAAAAATATCTTTATTTTTTTCTAATAGTCGTCAGTCGAATATTATAAAATCCGGTATCATGCCTACTCCAACTTATTATATAAAATCATATAATCGTTAAAATATCTTACTTTTTGCACATATGATGGCCGGTCATCAGCAATTTTAGACAAATTTATTGGAATAAATTTTATTTTTTATTTATAAATATGTAACGCGTTATTTTACAAAGTTACTTACAGATCCGGTAGATAAGGGGAACAGAAAATGACGGAAGCTACTCTTCATATTTTCATGTTTAACAGCGTACCCCTTAATTTATTTATCAGGGAACGGAGGGAACGCAGTGTCTGTTTTAATTTTTATTTAACATTTGTTAAAATTGTAAATTTTTTTGGAAAAATCGTGAAATTACGAAAACGAATGTTTTTTTGTTCTTATCGCATAATGAGTTTTAGATAAAAAACATGATATAAAATGTTGAATAGTTGATGATTTTTACATAAATCATATAGGTAATAAATAATCTTCATTGTCCTTGAAGGGCTAAAGCCTAAAAGGATGGCGGAATCAATGCGACACCGATAAACTTCATTTCGGTCTATATTTACAACTTCCTCGATTATTCATTAATTAAAAGGAAAAGTGTTAAATTATTTTAAAAGAGGTGTTTAGGTTTTTTGTTTTTTGTTTTTTTTTTTTTTTTTTTTATACTTAGCACGGCTGGTTGGCAGCACCTGGTACTATCAGTCTTGTTATGTAGATACAGTCAGTGTGTATGGCGGGAAAGGTCGGCATATTTATTTATTTATTTATTTTTTTTTTGGTTCTGTTATTTTTGTATAAATATTGAATGTCACGGTCCTCGGTGTCATCAAACTCGTCCCTTCTCTCGTGTAAGCCGGACAGCGAGGTTTGCTGTTTGTTGTTGTTCTGGCTCTTGCTGCGGTCATTTTTTTTTGTATTATTGTTGTCACTGCCGTTCATTTTGGTTTCAGCCTTTTTTGGGTTTTATTTTGATGCCCCCTTTGGTTTTATTTGGATATACCAGGAGGTGCCGGCGGTATTGTGTGCTGACCATACATGCGGTAACCTTTGTCTGGGTCTGGCTGCAGCAGATCTTTGGGTGTTTGTTTTCGGGAATTTGTTCTCCGTTGGTGCAGCTATATGGCGGTGTTTAATGTTTATGTTTGAGCCAAACAGGCTATTATTCCCACAATTATTGAACTCTTCTTATAAACTTATTACCTATATTAATGCATTATTGTTCACTCATTGTATAAAATACAGTCCGCTCCATTTTTTATAAACTCATTGGTTATTTATTTATTTATTTATTTAGAAATTACAACTCTTACAATTATAATCATATTGCGGAACAGTCCTGCCGGTCAAGTTTAATTTCACGCATTTGTCGCCGCATTCGAGAGGAATGCTTAAACTATAGGTAATATGCTATCTAGAAAATATGTAACCCAACAACGATGTAAAAACATTTTGGATTTTTCTATTCTATTCATGTTATATATAATAATCTAAAATGTCCCTTGGTTAAGAAACTTTGGATAGGGGGTGTGAGGGACGAAGTCCTCCACGGCTTACTTTTTCTTTAAGAGGATGCTATACCCGCATTTTCTGTCTCCGTCCATCTAATTGGCAATATAACAAAATTATACAACGCAAAATTGAAATTATGGCATTTTGGTTAGATTTAGAGCTTAAACACCTATTATCAAATTTAACGAGAAGAATAATTTCGAGTGAACCTCGTGGGCTTTTTGTAAAGTATTGTCAGAAAAAAAAGTTACGGCATTTTTAATTATTGATATTTTTAAATAGCTTTAACTTTTTCGTCAGACGATATTTTACGAAATGCCCATGAGGTTCACTCGAAAATATTCCTCGTTTTAAATTTTGTAATAGGTGTTTATACTCTAAATTTAACCTAAACGCCAAAATTTTAATTCTGCGTAGTGTGATTTTGCTATATTATCTGTTGGATAGACAGAGACAACAAATGCGGGTGTAACATCCTCTTAATATGTCCCGGAACGCTGATTTTTTAACTAAGCTCAGAGTCCGTTCTAATTTTTTTTTTCCAATTCAACCACTGAGTATATATAGGTATCTATATACTTGAAAAATTGTCCGGCGTAATAATAATAGGCACAACACTATACATACATATATATATATATACCTATATATAATATTATATACATATATAATAATATACATATATGTTGCTTGGCAAATTTGTTTCGGACAGTCGTAACAAATTTATAATAATATTGTGGAGACCGCGAGTAGGTATCATATTATCATGCACTCGCGTATAATATAATATACAGATTGCAAATCGGCTGTTCCACATACAAGTAGAATGGAACGAAATACCATTTGTCGTATATTTAATAAGGTATCGTATAAGTATATATATATTTATAATTTAATAAAAAATTTAAATTTTATAAAATACGTTAATTCGCGTTATATGCATACCGCCTGCAGAAATATCATATACCACAACATATATAACAGCTGGTATACCTATATACCTATCTACCTATATATATATATATATTAGCTCTGCAATATCGGTAAAATTATGATTTAAATAATATATATTTTTTGCGATAATATTATATTATGTATACGCGAGTAATTTTTTAACAGTTATATTCGTAAAATTACTGAAAATATGCGATTACCTAATACCTGCGTAGGGTACATACAAATAATTAATATACAATACATATTTTATACGAGTGCATTTCTCGAGGAATTTTCACCGGGCGACAATCAAAAAAACATATCGAAATACACGCACCCGTATATAAAACTATAGGATGACCATCATACGTCTCGTTTTTAAGAATCGCATCCCGTTGTCCCGACAAATTTTAATTTTAAACAGGACGCTTTCGCTTTTTGTCCCGCTTTTGGAAGTGTTTTGTTATCTTTTTTTTATTGTTTATTTTTTTTTAAATGGTAGAAAATTAACGAATAACGTGTTTTTTTTTTTTATAATTTTCAAACCGATTTATGAAAATGCTGGTACAAAATTATTACAATATTCACTTTTTTTTTTTTTTTTTTTTATTGTTATCCTATTTTTTAATTTTCAAAATATGGTTACCCTAGTTACTATACACTCATCAAATGGGGATTTTATACTTGTGCCTCGGTGTTATTATATACAAAAAAAAAAATATATATATATATATACCTACCTAGTGGAAAAATTATGTAAGGTTATAATTATTACCAATAAGTTATAATGTATAATATACCTATAATAGGTAATAAAGGAATAGATTATAATATATAGTTATGATATTAATTTTAAATTTTAAATTAAAATTATTTTCTTTATTTTTCTTAATTAACTTTTGAAAATATTGATAAACCTTAATATTCGTATAAATAATCAATTATCAAAAAATAAAATGTAGTTTAACATTTAATTTTTATTTAAATTATTAATAAGCAAGAATATATTATACGTATATATAATATATATATAACATATATTTTACGTCCAAATATCGTAAGACAATTCCTATTAATTTCAATAAACGTTTAATTAATTGATGTTTTTGTGAGTTTTTTGATATTTTTATGTTTACATAATGATGCAAAAGTTTTTCTCTTCACACACCAATAACTTTATCGCACAAAACTTTACTATAATTTAATTTCAGAAAATAATTTCTATGTCGTCACTCACCCTCTTACAGACATAATTATGTCCTTCGAATTGTATACATTTAAGAGACGTCGCACTGAAGATTTTCAACAGTAAAAGCATGTTTTCACAAAACAAATGAAATGGAATTTTGAAATTATTTTAGAGTTGAAACACTTTTAATTGATAGAAAACAACATTTTGGAGATAACCTCATTGGCGTTTTTACAAATAATATGTTTAAAAAAAGTTACTGTGTCTTAAAAATGGAGGAAAAGATAGTATTTTGTACCTTCAATAACGAGCTTAATATTTCGAGAATTGTGTAAAATCCCAAGGTGATTATCTCTGAAATGTTGTCACCTACAAAGTTTATAATAGGTGTTTATAACTTTATAAAATCGCTTTGAAAAACCATTTTATTTGTTTTGCGTAAACGTATTTTTAAATAAATATCGTGATTACACTACAATACAAAATAATACAGACACAGGATTATTTTTTATTTATACCTTTTAAATAATAGGTACTTTTTATTGTATATTAAAATATATTTTAATTGTTAGATTTTTATTCGTCTAAAAACAAAAACAAAAAAATTATCTACACAGTATACCCCTTGAAAATCGAAATACTATTGATTAATCATCGACAAGTGTATTATTAAGAAATTTCATCTATTAATTTTCATGCTTGTATTTATCAATAGGTTAGTTAATATTCCTTATACCTAATTATTTCACATCTGTGTATTTATAATATTAAAAGATGTATGTCACCCAGTCTTCAACAATAAAATCCACTATATATATATATATATATTTAGGTGACAAAATATTTTAACTGGTTTACTAGCTTAAAAAATGCACGGTTTTATACATAGATTATAATATATATTATTTATATATGACAACTGACGTTTATATTAGATATAACGAAGTTTAAGTATATATATACATATAGGTACTTAAACGCAGCGATTTTAATGGTACTATACCTAACTGTAAATATGTGTAGAATACGCAAACTCCGGTCGTATCTATATATTATACGTTATATGGACTGATATTTAAATCGATAATATTATACATGGAGGCGTTTTAAAATTTTACCATAGAATATTTGATTATTTTATACCACGTAGTCCGTGTTTTAAACATGTTATAATAGCGAGTAGATGTACATATACAGACGTACGGTATAATCAAATTTCGAAACGGGTAAAACTCCAAAACCATCTTTTCAAACGATAAACATCGACCTTTATAGGCTTTCAATAATAATTTTAATGCACTTTCAAATCAATATGCGTAATGTATATACGAGTTTAATATCGAACCAATACTTATTCAAAGTACGCGAACGATAAATGAAATTATACTTCATTTTTTTGTTCAAGTTAACTGATTTTGAATATACCTATATACTATACTATGAATATATATATAGGTATATATAGTTCAGATATTTTACGTAAACTCAAACTTATAATTTAGTAGTCCGTTTTGCTTCGTAAAGTTCAATAATTGCGTGTTATACTATATATATAATATATAGGTATATATTATTATTATAGAAAACCAACATTTCGCTTTTATAAGCAATTTTTAGAGAGTTATTAAGTATAAAATCATTTAATCATCATTATAATCATTTAAATAGTTAAGTCTGATAATAATAAATATAATTTACAAATAATAATAATTTGTTTAGTTGATAAAAACAAATTGTTCGAAAAATTAATAACATAACGAACTGTATAGGTATAAATTATTTTATACTAATGAATTATATAACGAAACAAATTTATCTAGAAACAATAAAATTAATTCTTGTGAACTTATTTCATTTTACCTATGTATATAGTTAATTACAAGTTAATTAAAATTTAAATGAAATAGGTATCTGAGTATCGATATTAATTAAATTCTTTTTTTCAATTCGATATTTATTATATTGTATGATAATTACTCAATTTTTTACAGAAGAGGTTTATCATTGTTCTTATCATTTTTGTACCTATATTTACGTATATGTTAGAATAATTCTACTAAATCAAACCTATATATTATAAGTATATATTGTCACCTGAGAATGAAAAGGTTCTATGTTAAGATAACGAATTTTTCATGCGAGAGCGTTTTAATGTTAAAAATGGCTATTCATTATTTGCTTGAGTTGAAACTTAATATATTCTGTATCTTCATAAATAATTATCGGATTAAACAAATTCTATGATTAATAGACGTAGAAAAAATATAAAAATCGTTCTATATATATAAAAAAGTGATTTTTCGAATAAATGATTTTAAAACCTATTAATTCTCAGGTAACAATATATCAATCACATAGGCGTTTTCAATTTTATACTACCAAATTAAATTGTATAAACATTAAAAGCATAGTATCAAATATGTTTCCTTTTTTTTTTTTAAATAGATAGCACAAATTTAATATTTTTTATTTTATTTTACCAAGCTTACTCGTTTATCTGTTTATGTTTAGAAATTGTGTTCCGTAGGAATTTTCGGAAAAAAATGAAATTGGAAAAATTAATATTTAGGAAACTTGTCTCCTAATTGCATGTTGTACATAATATATATTTTATTCGAGGGATTCGCACATTTTCTTTTTCTTTTTTAAACGAATTTTGCATTTAAAGTTGCTCCCAAAAAACTCAAAAATGAAATTCTATAAAGTAATATCAAAATCTGTAGTAAAATATGCTTGCCAAACATGGCCAACAATACTGGATGATGAAAAGAAATTGGAAATATTAGAATAAGAAAGTTCCTAAGGAGTATTAGTGGACCAAAAGAGAACAATACGTCGCGGGTGAAAAGAAGAGATAACATTTGGAGAACCAGATGTTCAGATACGTAACTGTGAGAATTTGGTCCAAAAGGTTAAGCTTATTAAGACACGTGCTGAGATTCAACTTAATGGTAAAAGAAACTCTGAATTGGAGACGTCAAGACAAACCTAAACAACGATGGTTTGATAAAGCTGTGAAGGATCTAAGAGAAAAATACCAAGAGTGGGAAATTTCAAGGAGACAGCTTTGAATATAGATACTAATGGAAGAAAGTGTGAGATGCAGGAATGGGTCTAAACATATTCTAAATTAAAAAAAGTTTAAAGAACCTTGTAAATCTTGTTATTTCTTAAAAAATTGCCTATATAGATCCCCTTAAGAATGTAACATCCTTTTAATAAAAATAATAAAATTCAAAACGGATTTTGATAAATATAATATAAGGCGTGTAGATAATAAGTACATGGCACATATACTTACCTATATATATGAATAGGTACCTAATTAATATGTACCTACGCGATTATATGACATTTTATATCCAATTATATTATAATATTTCCGAAACCGTTTAAAAATACATTAGCTAACGATTTCCTAATAGAAAATTAACTATAATTGCAGATAATATATCTATATTTTTATAAATTGAAATTCAAATTATTTAAGTGAGTTTAAATAAGAGTATAAACGCTATATTAAATATAGACGATAATGTTTAATTTATGCGGAAAATCCAAGTTTATAATGGATATGTTCATTAAAATGTATATAATACTCGCCGAATTAATTAATATTACCTATTAAACATATGTATGATAAAAATTATCGATAGACTAAAGACAAAAACTACTATAAATGTATTATGTTTAAATACAATTAAACATCTGCACTCTGCAGTATACTGTTTTTGCAAAAAAAAAAAACAAATAATAATAATAAAAAAAAAAATACTTCTAAATAAATTACTTATATATATTTAATTTAACAATAATTAATTTAAAAATTATACATGTATAATGGAATAAAAAAAAAATATTAAAAACAACGATGTGTGTTAATTATTTCGAATTTGTATATTATATGTATATACCTACTTAAAAGACTGACCGAAAATAAACACAAACATTTGTTTTAATTTTTTAGACAACTTGCAGATAATCTCTTTACGTATAACGTATACAATATAATATTATATTATACAAATAATGTATAATCGGCTTATTACCTATATATTTTCGTATTTTAGTATAAACTATTAATAGGCGGTACTGTATGCGTTTTCATACTGCACATGAATGTCATGAATAAAAATATTAATCGATAATTTTTGAAAATTTTTTCAACCGAATTAATTATAATTAATGACTAATAAAAATATCAATTTTTTTTTTTTTTTTAATAAAATATTATTTTAAAATAATATTGAACGATTTCAATTAGGTACATATAAACATATTATACATAGATACAATATGTACCTACATAGTATATTATTATATTATCATCATACATATCTAATATTATAATAAGTACAGCTCGTCTACATACAGGTATAGTAAGCAAAAGGGATAATAAGTACAAAAACACTATACTTTCGGGAAACTAAAAAAAACCGTCAAAAACATCAACATTTTTTATCAATATTTTTGCTATGTGCTCTTATCAATGTTTGTTGATTTTTCATGCCAATCGATGTGGATTATTTAAATCTACAAGAAATTTTTAATAAAAAAAATAAATAAATATTTAAATGGACTTGTTCTCTTTTACCCGGGCACCGTCCATATTATAATTTAGATTATTATTATGCATTGTTTTTGCATCTTCGTTTTTATTTTCTCATTCCATTATATACGCGCGTATATAGTAATTTTTATATCGACAAATTAATTTATTCCATATTAATATTGTTAAATTAAATATATGTATATAGGTATTAGGTACTGTACTGTAGTTAATTTAGAAGTATTTTTATTTTTATTTTTTATATAAATAATAAAATGTATTCACTTTCTATTTTTTATATACCTACTTATAAATTGTAATTTATAAAAAAAAAATCAAACTTAAAAATAGAAAGATTGGAAGAAATCGATTCTATCAGAATTTAATTATTATATAGGTACTCTACTGATCGAAAACTATAAAGTTAAAACTTTTTATAATAGTATATAAAATAAATCATTATAAAACCGATATATTTCTCGCTTCACTCAAAATCTAAAATACGCAGTAATTATAATGAACTAACTTCGATTTTTTTTTTTTTCAAAATTCAAAATATTATTGTTATAGTTTCAAAATACTGATTGTTCACAAACGTACAGGTGATGGATATTGGTCTATTGTGCTTATATAGGATACTGGATAATGTACTTACATAGATTTTTTTTTTTTTATATACATTTGAAAACAAAGATAAATCATACAAAGAAAAAAATAAAAATGTTTCGGAGCGGTGATACTGGGTTTAGAACGATTTTCGGTAGTTTTCCTTTATACCTTCACTTAAAATAACTATAGATATACCTACTGGGAATATAAAGAAATCCTTTCTAAATTATCCAACTAGAATGAATTTTCTATTACATTGTTCTTCGCCCGAAAACTTTTACTTGATTCCTTTTCCTCGAAAGTCGTCCCTTCACTCAAAATCTAAAATTAAATTAGGAAAAACAATAAATAAATTGATTGTATATTTAATATTAGTTATTACTATACCTACCAAAATATTTTGTATAAATTATCCTGTGGCAAATGTAAAATAGTATTTTAAAGTTGAAACTTTGGTTGTGTAAATATTTTGCACTAGTATATTACTTATATTATTTGTATAAATAAGACTAAAATTTACCAAAACAGAGTAAACACATAGGTACCTATTTTATATGTATCTATATAATTATATTTTATATGTATATTATATTGTATATATTATGATAATTATTTAATTATACCCTTTGTAAATTGTTCATTTTAAATTTGAATAACCTTTATTGATTTTTTTAATAATCATAATTAATTGTAATTTTTATTGTTTATTAATAAAAGACGAATAAATTAAAATATCAGAGTTGATTATATATTAATTTATTTCGTTAAACAATTAATATATAGGTATTATTAATTTGTAATCAGTTTTGGGACTATAATGTAAAATATGGATATTAGTATTGGTACTTTATAATTATTTTTTATGGCCAGAGTTGATGTTTAAACCAACGAGAAAAGCATTCGTGTAAAAAGGCAGCAAGTAGAGGGATGGAAGTACTTTGCTCGTCGGATAGGATACAAGTAGATTACTGATAGAATACTGATAAATAAGTAAAAAAATAATAATAATATATGTTACGAGTACATAACTATTACCCACTGAAAATAATTTTTTTTTTTTGACCATTTCATGACGTTCCATTACCATAGGAACGCATTATATTTTGTTATTTTTCCATTTATAAAAATTTTACCTACATTATAAATGGTAATTTTTTATTTAAGTTTAAAAAACTACGGGGAAAACTAAAAAATGACCTTTGGAAGTACCTACCGGCCATCTTGAACGAATTTGCTATCAAAAAAGCTACCTATTTACTCCGAAATTCTAAAAAAATAAAAATAAAATAAAACATCATTGTAAAACGAATAGATTACTGGGTAAATATTGTTAATTTATAGAAGGGGTATAAATTTACAGATTACTGTAGTACTTATGATGAAAGTTGTAAAATATTATAAAAATATTTTTACCACTAATTTATTGTACTTTTGAGTTTTAATTGATAAAATATAGATATCGATATTAAGATAGGTGTTTTAATGTTGAATATTTCTTAATTTTAAAATGAGTACATGTAGTAAAGACTAAAATTGGGTATCCAAGAAAATAAAACTAATATATTATATTATCGATTTTTGATTGTTAAATCTTTTTCCACCGAATTTGAACCGACGGCGCCATGAGAAATGTTTATTGCAATGGGCTGCCACGACTCACGATCCATTATTAAACCTGTAGTTTTTAACAAACATTTTCAGTGGAGACCTAACAATACACATAATATGATTTTGATTGGATAGTATTGTGGTTTGATAATCAAAAAATGATAAACCATTAGTTCTTATAATACCTATACATAGATTTTTACTAATTTTATGTATTCTTTTTCAAGATAATATAATTTACAAATATTAAATATTAATTTTGTTCTTGAAATTTTCAAAAAAAAAAAAAAATCTAATGTCTGTATTATAATAATTATATATTATCAAATATTAAAACTAAGGAAAGAAAAGTAGTCATACGTGGTTATAGTGTATTTTTTAGAATTTAATAAAAAAATATATGTATTTTTATAAAAATCAACAATCGGTTGTCATAGCCAAAAATTAGATTCTGAGTGGAGCAAAAGATGTTTGGGTCTACGATGATGTAATTTTATATTATTCTATGAGAAATTCATCGTTCAGAAGACTTGATATCATGATCTAATTTTTTCATGGGTTCCCTATTTCGACACAAAATTTTATCAGCATGGTACTATGAAAAGGTAAGTTTTCGATTTTTGAAAAACATATATAAGAAAAAAATTATCGAATATAGTTGACAAAAAATACGGGTGAAATAATCGATATTTCCTCGCATATAAATACGAAAATATTGAAAACGATTAAAATATGTTTTTTTTTTTGTATTAAAAATGTTTTGAACAAATCTCCAATAAACGTATTTACCATTTACAATGATTTTATAAATATGGTCAGAGTATTTTGGTAATCAAAATTCGATTAACTCTATTATTTTATGTATTCTTAGGTACTTTTATCACTTATTACCAAACTAAAGAATAATCAATTTTAAAATAGATCAATTGAAACTTAAAAGTTTACCAAATGTAAATGTTTTAATATTATATTTTACAACTCTCATTACCTGCCTATCATAATATTATAGTCCGCCAAAGGCGGTTGCAGTTAACCTTAAATATTAGAAAAATAGTTATATAATATGTAAAGTTGAAATAATATTTTCGTCACTCGTTTATATTCATTGTATACTAAATAATACAATTCTTATTGTAGTATATTATATATTATATAGTGATGCGAAGTACTTAACAAGAATGTTCTAAAAATATTAACGTCTACTGCATTTAAGGCTAAAAATTCCGAAAAATTCTAAATGGAAATGATGTATAAGTATTATATTCATCAAAATAGTACACGGACCATACATCCTCACCCTTACCAAGGGGTATAAAAATAAAAAATAGCTAATACACTATATAATTATTAGTTTTTTACATCGAACTGTTTGTATTTATAAATTATAACGCATATATAGATTATAGGTACATATATGATATATGTATAACAAATGTAATGTTTCACATTTCTCGTTGAAAAATACGCTATAAAAATATATAGTTATCATTGGTATCGAACAAAAACAAAATATATAAAAATGACAGTTAAAAAAAAAAAAATGAAGTAAAATTTATTTTTATATTATTTTAGAAATTTAGTATATTTGTTATTTATCAGTAATAAATTTTTAAGTAAGTAGGTACATATTAGATTTATGACGAATCATTTGGGGAAAATAAAAATATAACAATAATAAATAATAGTCAATTGGTGTTTTTATTTATTTTTCGTCATTATTTCCTCTTTTTCATTAGATTAATATAATAATAATTAATAATTATATAATATAAATACCTATCAGTGTTTCCAAAAATTTTGGAGGAAAATGGATACGGCCAAAAAAATACGCCATATAATGTACCTATATATATATATATATAATATATACTTATAGGCAGAGCTGTAAAGAATACTTTTAAAAAGTATTTAGTAAAAAAAATATTGTTGAAAAAAGTATTTAGAGTAATACTCAAATACATTAAAATAGTATTTAAAATAATTTACAAATAAGTACTTAAAAAATATATTTTATTCATAATTTTATTAATATATAGGTCTTCTTCTTCTCCTTGGCCTTCTCTCCCAACTATTTGGTGACATTCGCTATCACACTCCTCACCTCTTTTTCAGTCCTCACTGCCTCTTTCCATCAACATACCTATTATTCCTTGCTAATCTTACCGCCTCAGTATTTCCCTCTTTAATGCATGCCCGACGTCCGAGCAATCTTAATCTATTATGCCTATCATTTTGTCAAATATTGAAGTTACTCCTATACTATACCTACCTTTTATACACTCATTCCTTATTTTATCCTCTCTAGTTACTCCACCGGTCCACCTTAACATTCTCATCTCAGCTACACTCATTCTCTGTTCTATCTTCCTATCTATACTGACTACTGACCAACGTTCTGTTTCATACATCATTGCACGTCTCATCACTGGCTTATAAAATTAACCTAATAGTGATTCTTTTATCACACAAAAGTACAAAACACACTCTCCACTTTATTCATCCACACTTAATCCTGTGTTTCATATCCTCTTCGGAACCCCCATCTTTCTGTACAAAATCTTTCTGACCCTAAATACTCGAACCACTCAACCTCAATAATTGTATTAATATAGGCATATAATAATAATTATACATAATGCTTACTGACATATTTTGAACAAATTATGTTTCTGAAATGTATTATTAATATGATTATATGACCAAAATGACTATATTACATTTCAAAAATATAATTTGTTCAAAATGTTCGTCAGTTATATTCATGTCCTTTTTTTTTAGTTATAGTATATTCTTTCGACCGAAGCACCTAGTAGTATAGTACCTATATATAATCACATCATGATTTTGACTTTGATCTATATATTTTTTTTTTCGTGTACGATTGGCGAGATGTGACATTTCGATTTTTAATAATATAGAGAGGTACCTATATAATATAACATATTATTACAAAAATATAAAATGTAAAAGTATTTCAAATAAATATAAGCAGGTATATTCAATATCTACCATGAAAAAGTATTCGAATACTATACTCCGATATTATTATTTGAATATACCAACATTAAGATACTTTTACTCGAATACTTTATGACGCGTCTGCGGACATATTATTATGTAGGTATTATTCGGAGGTCTGGTTCGAATGAATATAATATACATTCGACGACAACCGGTTCTGATGCGGTCGGACTCGCGTCGCGCCTGCGCCCGTCGCCGTGACGTCATGGTGGTGGCTGGCGAAGACGTCGTGAAAGCGGTTCGCTGGCGAACACTTGTGGCCTACATCCGGGAATCCCGTTACCCGTGCCACTTGTTCGGCACCACGAGACGGCTGCCTACGAGTAGGTACGCGCCGCGCACAACACGTAGGTACGTGGTTATATTTTAGTGTGTTGCGACGCGGTGACGCGGTAGAACGGTCGTCGACGTGCGTATAGAGGTCTACACGTACATGTACACGCGCGCGTCGCTGCCATCTGCACGGTAAACAATAGGTACGCCTGTACAGTACGTCGTTTTCCCGAACGGTTCCGCGCGTTCGCGTGTCGCACCTATACCTAACAGCTAATCGTAATCCATTGGCAACCGGCACTCCTGTACGCGGAGTGCGGACCGTTGCGCGGTCACGAGACACACTCGAGCCGGTATTATGTGCGCCGCGAACATAATCAGACCGGGCGTACGAGTGCAAAGGACGTCCGAGTACAAGGGCAACGGCGTCGGTGGCGGTTACGGTAGCGGCAAGGGCGGCGGCGGCGGCCAAAACAAAAGCAAGGCGCTCGCGTACCTGCTGTGGCTGGTGGGCGGCGTGTGCGGCCTGCACCATTTCTACCTGGGCCGGGACCTGCAGGGCGTGCTGTGGTGGTGCACGTTCGGCGGATACTTCGGGTTCGGCTGGCTCCGGGACGTGTTCTACATCGGCGAGTACGTGGCCGACGCCAACAAGGACGAAAAGTACATGAAAAAAGTCGACTACATGGTCCGGATACACGAAAAGGTGGGTGACAGCGATATACGGACACTGTTTTTTGTTTTTTTTTTTCACGTTTTTTGTTTTTCAATTGCAAGTTCTTGTATAAGTACATTTCAACAGTCCACGCATCGAAAAAAAAACACCGACGATCATTGTGGGGTTCGTTAGCAAAAAATATTGATGGAAAAAACGTTATAGTAGTGTTTTTGTACTTATATTCCCTTTTACCCGGACGCCGTCCATATAATATATAATATATTACCCCGCATACCTATATACCGTCGTATACCTACGTACGTAAACATCTCTATATCTACAATAAGGGCGAAAAAAAAATTGCCGTCAAAAATGGGTCGATAAACCTCTTTTTATTTTGCTTATAACTCATAAATTTCCCCTCCCGTTCAGGACCTCTGCCCATACCATGTACCTATATATATATATATAACAATAATATTATATATAATATGTAGAGCAGGAGTCACCAACTGGCGGACATATTATTTTTTACGGACCTTTATATTATAAAGGTACCCTATACGTTACGCGTAAATTAATATTTTTATAAATTTCGGGCCGGCGGGGACCGGTTTCAGCTCGCAAACTCGCCATATATACATTTACTCGAGGCACCGCGGTCTACGTTGGGCCGTAGGTACATTTGTAATTTGCGGGATTGTCCCGTATTTGAGGATTCCAACGCTGCATCCCCCCCCCCCAAACTTCAAACGGGGTGCTTTTTGTATTACCGTTTTTTGGTTATTTACTAAACATTTTGGTAGAAAATTGTTGTTGAACGGGCTTTTTTCTACTTATTTTCCATTTTCAAACCGATTCATGGACTTTTGGACCGCGGAAAGTTTGGTGACATCCAGAAAACGGACCCTCATGGACTGCATACTATTATAGTTGGTGACCTCTAATACAGAGCAATACACACTATTATTATATATATATATATATATATACCTATCACATTATCCGTTTGTCGCCGGTTTTCCTAATACACGTATAATATAATACGAGAAAACGAGAAAATAAAACAGAAAAATTAGGACGAAAGAAATGGAACGCGGCGCTGCGGCGGCAGTAATCATGAATCTGTGGCGGTCAGCTCGCGGTGACACATATTTCTCTCTCGCGCGCGCGCGTTTCACCTTGAACTCGCTCGAAACTGGTGAATTGTTGTGACGGACACGACTTTTTTTTTCCCGTCTGAGAAGATTTCGCGGATTTGCCTAGAAAAAAAAAAAAAATGAGCCGAAGCGAAGCACACGTATTCAATATAATTTATAGGTCGACAATATAGATAGGTATACATTTTGTGCCACCTGTTTCGCTATTTGTGTACACGTGCATTAATAATATTGTCGTTTTTGATCGATCTGAAAACTTTTTTCGTCGACGACGTTGATTTATAATAAAAATTATTTTTCAAAAATAGATTAAAAATCAAAGACCATTATTGTATAATAGGTACGCGTGGATAAAATCAATTTCACATTATATACCCATATAGATGTCCTGCAGGAAAATATGTGTATAGAATTTTTTATATGTAATAACGATATCAAGTTGTATTTACTCGTTCATTTGTGTATACGTGTACGTGCGGGCCTTGAAGTTTTTTTTTTTTTTTTTTTGGGGGGGGGATATTAATTAATTTAAAAACTACAATATTATACTCGGACATTTCATTTATATTATTCGTTACACGTTTAATTTAAACGACATGTTGGAAATGTTTCGAATCTATAATAATTGATAATATTAACCAGGGCTGGGAATAAGTTATATCGGAATCGCATATTTTTTTAAAGCAGACCATTATAGAAATTCATTATAGACAATGACGAGTCGAAAAATGTTTATTCTTGTGTATTTCGTCAATTTTACACAAAAGTGCATATATATTTCTTATTTTTCGCACACCTATTATTTTGGTATTTAATATTTTGTAACAAAAAGTTTACGTTTTTCTTTTATTATTTACGTATTTTTATATTTAATAAAATATTTTCAATGAAAAAAACATGCCCAATAATATATTTTTATAATCGTTGTCGTGACTATTTATTTAATAACAGCAGCACAACAGCGTACCTATTTTATAATGTTTGTCGTGCCAATACACCATAAATCATAACTCATCATATTATCTTCTGTATGAATTGCGTAAATGGCGATAGTGCATACAATATTTTTGCATATTTTAGATTTTTTGTGCATATTTTGTCTAGTTTAGCTCATAACTTCCGATCCCTATATAACGATCACCGTATTTGGACATTTGACATTTTTATTATGGTTATAATATAATGGCTATAATCAGAGTCGTAAAGTATTTAAGTAAAAGTCTTTAAATATTGGTATTCAAATACTTTTACATTTTATATTTATGTTATTATATTATATCATTAAAAATCAAAATGTCACATCTTGAAAATTTTACACGAAAAAATAAATGTATATTTTATAAAATCAGATCTGATTAATGATAGGCTATATAATATATTTAATAGATCAAAGTTATGTGATTATACTATTAAAATGTGATTATAAGCATGATTAAGCAGCATTGCTTCGGCAAAAGAATATTTAGCATTATATGGTGCTACTATTATAACCAAAAAAGAACATCAATATAACTGCTAAACATGTTGAACTAATTATATTTTTGAAATGCAATAGTCATTTGGTCATATAATTATATTAATAATACATTTCAGAAACACAATTTATTTAAAATATGTCAGTAAATATTTTGTATACTTAATTATTATAATATAACTATATTAATAAGATTACTGAGGTTCAAGTATTTAGGGTCCGTTGTATAGAAAGATGAAGGTTTCGACAGTGGTTGATTTGGAAAAAAAAATAAGGACGGACTCTGAGCTTAGTAAAAAAATCTGCGTTCCGGGACATATCGTTAAAGAAAAAGTAAGACGTGGGGGGGGGGGGGGGGGGGGGGGGGGGGGGGGGGGGGGGGGGG
>JAIPRL010000159.1:55346-86705 GCA_025469235.1 Pemphigus obesinymphae
TTCAAGAAAGCATAGTTTGAAGATTATTCATTACCTATATATATATGATACGCCAATATGATTTAATAAGATCAACTATTCAACATTTTATATCATGTTTTTTATCTAAAACTTATTATGTGATAAGAACAAGAAATATTTATTTTCGTAATTTCACGATTTTTCCAAAAAAAAATTATAATTTTTAAAAATGTTAAATAAAAATTAAAACAAACACTGCATCCCTTGCGTTCCCTGATAAATAAATTAAGGGGTGTGCTGTTAAACGTGAAAAAAATGAAGAGTAGCTCCGTCCCCCTGCGTCCCTCCCCAAATCCACCACTGGGTTTCGAAGAAGATATGAAACACTGGATTAAGTGTGGATGGATGCAATGGAGAGAAGCGTTAGGTATTTTATGTGAGAAAAGAATCCCTATTAGGTTAAAAGATAAATTTTATAAGGCGGTAGTGAGACCTGCAATGATGTATGGAACCGAATATTGGTCAGTAGATAGGAAGATAGTTGATAAAATGAGGGTGAATAGATTAAGATAGCTCGGGCGTGTATCAAGGAAGGAAGAGGCTGAAACAATAAGATTAGTAAAGGAATTGTAGGCATGTTGATGAAATTAGGGGGAGAAAAAGATCGAAAACGATGTGGGGGATGTTATGACGAGTGATATAAAGAAGGTAGAAATAAATGAAGAAGTTGCGGAAGATAGAATTAAGTAAAAGTGGACTAGGGACTAAGGTGGCCCGACCCAAAATAGTTGGCAGAGAAGGCGAAGGAGAAGAAGAAAACCTATATTAATAAAATTATGAATAAAATATATGTATGTGTATATATTTTTAACTTTTTAAGTATTTGAAAATTATTTCAAATACTTTTTTAATGTATTTGAGTATTTACTTAAACAAGGACTTGGATAAATACGTTTTTTGATATTATTCTAAATATTTTTTTCAACAATATTTTTTTTACTTACTCAAATACTTTTTAAACGTATTCTTTACAGATCTGGCTATAATAGATAATAGTACTGCAGAAATGAGAAAATTCGTCAAGTTTACCTATACAGTACCTGCTTATATAAATCGATCGTTTTTAAATGTACTCGAAAAGATTTTGACCTAATATATATATATATATATAATAAAATTAAAAAATTAAAAAATGTAAAAAAGGTGCACTCCGTCCTTCTTCAAAGATATTTCAAAGACTACCTATCAAAGATTATTTTAAATTTAATGATATTTAATTATTATATTTTTAAATTGATTCTGAACGAATTTCGGTATATTTAATATTATTTTCCGTTTTTCGGTAGTTTTCCCATACGTTTAAGAAAACTACTTAGAAAAATGACTCCTACGTATTACTATTATAAATTTTCTCTATCAAAAATTGTTTTACTCGAAAACTTACCCAACTGTCTTTTTATAAATCCAAAAAGTTGTTTCGGGAAAAATTAAAAATTAAAATATACATACAATTACTGTAAAACCGAGATATCTCTCACTTCACTCAGAAATTATAAAATCTCTAAAGCAAATAATAATTAACTAGGTATGTAAAAAGTTTTTTTTGAATTTGAATTGATCTATATTCTATATATTCAATAGGATATATAGGATATTTGCAGTAGTTACGCCTAATTATTAATGAATAATGTAAAAAAGAGTTTATATAACTTTTGGTTTCCGAGCAACTTGCAAGCGATACTTATTGTGATATAAATAAATTTTATAAATTAATTTTAATGCATTTTTTAACAAATACAGAGAAATTCGATTGAATTTCAGTAATAATAAGAGTATTTCGCGTGCCGTATGATAACAACGTATACCTAGATAATATATTAAATATAAATAACTATAATAATGATATGGGTAGGTAGGTATTTAACGTCTGCGTATCTAGGGGGCTCAGGGAAGCTAAGCCCTCTTAAAACTGCTTTAAACCCTTCCAAAATTATTTTAAATTGTGTTTTAACTGAAAATAGTTGGGATTCAGGCCCCTTTTCAAAACTTAAAATCCTAGTTACACCCGTGATATAATACCTATACATATATATTTATATATATTTAAATTCAAATTATTTTTAACGATCGCCGAAAAGTAAAATATGTATAGGTTTATGCATATAACTTAAAAAACATTATACAGCTATAACCTAAAAATATAATATCCATATGATATAAATTTAAATAATATAGGTACTACCTAATTATTTACAGACTATAATAGTGACTACTGTAGATATATTTATAAATTATAACGCATATATAGATTATAGGTGCATATATAATTTATCGATATTTTCACATTCCTCGTTGAAAAAAAAAAAACGCTATAAAAATGTATAGGTGTCATTGGTATCAATAATATGTTGTCTACCTATATGTTGCGAAAAATAGCAATTATCGTTATTTATTTACTAATTATTACAATATTATTTACATATAATAATATGTAGACCGATAGACGGTATTTAATATAAGCAGGAAAGAAAATTATTGTAATATATGCAAATATTAACCTATTGAAGAATAAAAACTAATTAAGTAGGTGTTTATTTTATTTTTACTGAAAACAGCATTTCCCTATCTCACGTCTGGTCAATGATTGCTATCTAACAGGTTGAATACGAATTTTTTTTTACAAGATTTCATTCATTAAAACCGTATTCAAAATACTCGTAAATATTTTATTAATATGATCAAAGCTGCTGCAGTAGGTAATAAGGCCGACGAGGAATAATAAATAACAACTAACCAACTATATAACAACAATAATTATAATAATACATGAATTATTAATTTAACATCTATATACTATTTAAAGATATTCAATGTTAATGTTTTTTTTTTTTTAATTATATAATAACGTAATAACATAATTTGTTAAACGAAATATTTTAATTATTATATTAGGTATCTATTATGTACGTTTACCAGATAGATACTTATAATATGTACGTTGTTCAGTCTTGTAAAAAAATGTACCTATAAAAACGTATTTAAATAGGTATAATAATATAATACTTATATTTGCATGAAAAAAAATCATTCAAAATACTTTCTATAAACCGATTCTTTTTAAAAAGAAAATAACCATTTTACGCCTACAAATAAAATTTATTTATTTATCAGTTAGGTGCCATAATATATTCAAATTATTAATGATTTAGAGTTATATTACGTTTACAGGCACATTCAGAGGGAGGGTCTCTTGGTCGTCAAAATTGACCCGGGTCTCCAAAGACCCAAATAATCCAGAGACCTATTTTTAGAAAAAAATAATAAATTGATGAAAATGGAACTCAAGTACTATAAAAACTCTTATAGGGAAATGTATATATTTTGTTTAAAATAATTGCTGGAAAAAATGATAATAATATAATAATCTAAAATCACAACGTAGCTTATTCAAGAGAAAAAATATTTAGTAAATTGAAGATAATAAAAATTTCTTTACGTTCAACCATAAGAGAAAAATAACTAAATAATTTGTTAATACTATCAATTTAAAACCAATTTACTGGCCCGGATCTATTGACTATGACGTGCACTATTATTGACGATTTTGCTGAAAAAAGGCCAGGAAAGTAATTTTACAAGTTCTTAAATATTATTATTTTATTACATTACATATTATATTAATAATAATAACTACCAAAATATAAATATAAATATATTCCTTTGCCTGATTAAACTAAACAATTTCTTAATATAGATAATATTGAAACATTTGAAACAATGTATAGTATAAAAATATGTCAATTCAGAAAACATCACTTTTTAATATATAAAAAGTTTGTAAAAATCTATATTTTCAAGGTTTTCCTTTATTTGTTAAACTAAGGTTTAATGTAACAAACATAATTAAGAAAAATTTTTGATAGAGAATATTACATTTTAGAATAATATGTATACATAAATAATTTTAGTTTAACTTTAAAATTGAAGAGAATACCTACACGTAAAAATTAAAAACCTGACCATTTTCCGAAAGTATTAACTTCGACCGGGTTTTCTTAATTATACGCAAAACTATCAATTTAACCAAAAATTAATAGGATAATTTTTTTCACAATTATTTAGTACTGCAATAATAGTTATTTTTTATAATTATAATACTAGTACTTTTTTCATATAACTTAATAATTTATGAGAATACACGCAAAAAATGAACCTTTAGCCCCTTTGAGGCACAGTAAGAGGTTAAGTAAAATCTTCCTAATTTTGCCTAAATTACTTTCTTGTATGACTTGACAAATCTAGGCCATACTATCTAAAATATTTCGAAATACGAATCTTACGTATATATAGATAAAAACCACTTTAATGTAGATTTTAAATTCCAAAATAAAATGTTTATAAGAGAGGGGGCCCCGCTTGAATGATTCTGACCCGCGCCACAAAATAGCTCTAAACGGGCCTGATATTATATTCTAGATACTTATATATCCAAAATGTTATGAACATTTGATAAACTTGGATTTTTAATATTTAACTTTTCTAGAAAATACTCCTAAAAACTAGGTATTCAGAATACTTTAAAACAAATAAAGTGTATTTGGTTAGGAACAAAGTTGATAATCCATATTAGTTCTTATGAAGGTACTATTTTTATCATTCATTATATTAAAACTCAAACTATAAAGATACCTATATCTTATGTATGCCTACATATTCAATATTAAATTATAATGTCGATTAATTAATTAAATTAACTAAATTAATATCCTTATAATTTATAATATTTCACAACTACATTGTCCTTTTATACGTGCAGTATTTCTGCCGAAGTCATGCAATGTTGTTACTGTTCATCAGATGTATAAATATTATACATAGGTACACATTATTCTTAATTTTCCAATAAATACCTTAAAAAAATCGAAAGAATAGACATTTAAATTTAACTCTATATTTGTTATATCTACTTCTAAAAAGATTATAAGTACGTAAAACTTTTTCTATACACAAAAATTGAATATTTATTATTTAAAAAAATATATATTCATATATATAATATAGATATAGGTGCACTTTTTAAAATAATGACAGCTAGCGCAGTCTGAAATTGTATGATTATGTTTTATGCCTAGAATAATCTATTGTGATTTCAAATCAAATATATTTATAAATAGGTAGTTTATATTTTATAAGATGAATTTGATAGAATAAAATATATGGCATGTAGATTCTAAGCCGATTATATTTTTTTCATCAAATTTAACACCAGAAAAAAAAAATAACCTTCGAGTAGATAAGTACCTATATACATACTCGTATATACCGTTAGAATATTTTCAATGTTTGCGACGAAATATTTACAATAAATTAGGACGAACTCGCAAAAACGCATTTACCAGATATGGTGTCTAGAAAAATCGTATTTTCTTATAGTTCCATTACCTATTTGAAGTAGATGGTTTGGAATTTGTCCTTGAAAATCATACAATTGTATGAGTACAACCAGTTCACACTATAACTAAATACACAACATATACATCCCAAACAGGTTAATCACCTCTTGGTAAATTTAAAATTAATGTTATTATAATAAATTAACGTTGCCAAATATAATATTTTCACGTTATTACGATATTCATATTTTTATATTAGCTGCAGTATATTTAGTATACGGTTCTTTTCGTTAAACCAGTTTATATATATATATATATATATATATATGTACATCTATTAATCTATATATATATATATATATATATATATATATAATATAAGTTCTAACGTTGCAATAACTGTATAGATGAAAAAGTAATTCCAGTATTCATTATATTATTAGGAGTATTCCTATTTACTCCCTAACAACTATGGAAAAGGTTTCTAAACAACGGGAAATGTATACCTACCTATATTCTTGTTCTTTTTAATTCACACGGAAAAATTTTATCTCGAGACCTGCCATTTTTTTAAAAATTCACTCAGGATATTACTCAATGGATCGAATTATTTACCAAATCGCCGCGAAACTGTGTATTTTAATTTTAATATTTCCTAAACTTATATAGGTACTTAGGTAATTTGTTACGATAGTCAACAGTTTTACTTGAGGTTTAAGATACCTATCCAACACGTATATCTACTATAGGTACCTGAACGTACTAATTTATGACGAGTAATTATAAGTAATTATAATTTTATATAAATTATAAGTACTTATTACATATTTTATATTATAATACCTAACTACATTAAAATATTATAAAGAAAATTAATAACAAATTTTTTGGGATTTAATAAAACTGTATCTATATGGTTGTTTTGTATATAACTGTTTATACAGCAGTTTTTTATACTTTTTTTTATGAAAATGCATGTAGGTATAATAATATTATAATAAATAAAATACACATTTTAAAACTTGAAAAACAATAGTTGAACTTTTGTGAGTTTTAAACTAAGAATTTAAGTAGGTATTTACGTTACTATATTGAGTGTAATTAGTAGATATAATTATGGTAGGTTTTATTATTATTATTAATTCTTGTTAGGTATATTTCTAGGCTCATTTACTATGTTTTACCCAACACTGTATTATAAGATACTAATATATATATATATATATGTATAGTAAGTACAATATGTATTATGTATTAATGTATATATATATATATGCACATCAGCCTTAATACGTTTAGGAATGCCTTTCAATAAATGTGTATTTTTAAAGGACTTTTTGTCAAAAATTAAAAAAATAATAGTTACCTATACCTATTTTAATAAATACATAATTATATTATTTTTGGCATTAATTTTAGAAACAAACAAATAAAATCTACTTACTACCTATCTACCTTGTTCCATTAAGGTTCTAAAATCTGTATTATTTAATATATTTTTTTTAAATTTGAATTTTTATGGATGAAAGTCGAGATGACTTTTTGAATTTTGTGCTAATATTTATTTATTTAAGGGCTAATATTTTATGGTTACCTACACTACCTACTGGCCGTAGGTAGTATAGGAATATAATATAAGATATTGCAGTATAATTATTATAATATTGAAATTTATATTTAATATTATGAAATATATTATACGAGTTACCTACCAACTATATTAATTATATTCATTTTTATATATTTATTTCAGCCACCGTTTTCAACGGTTCGATTCACTGGTATGGTAGTAGTGGCCTATCTTTTCAGTACTGTAGTATCGCTTGCAATACCTGAAGATAACGTTGGAGGACTTAGCTGGCAATGGCTACACATATTTACTCCACTAGCCGCAGCTTTAGGTAAATAATTTAAAGATAATTCAATCATATTTAGGTATATTAATAATATAATTCTATATATAAAATACCTATAGTATCTATAAATAAATATATAATATTATATAATATAATAAAGGTATACCATTAACAATTTAATTGAAAATCAAAATTACCTATACTTATTAAATTCTTAAGTATGTAATTCGTCCAATGAAGTGTATATTTTGAATTGTCCATTGGAATATTTTGGTGTTGAGTTACTCGTAGAATTATTTATAGATATAAATAAAACCCCGATTTCTACAAAATAATTTGTTTTTATTTGACAAATACGTATTTTGAAAACAATGTTTTCATCTTCAGTGTTAAACAACTACTAAGTTGTTGGTAACAAGTTGTTAGTGTTAAACTAGTTGTTTCACTGAAGATGAAAACATTGTTTTCGAAATACCTACATATTTGTTAAATAAAAATAAATTATTTTGTAGAAATTGGAAGTTATCGTAAAATAATTTAATAATAAATATTTTTAATAAAACTAAAATAACAAATTATTTTAATTCATAAATAATTTTAACAAGAAATTCTGCAATGTTTAAGATCATAAAATGTGCATCAATAGTTTGTATTACATATAGGGGTTGGTATGTAAGTATATTAAAAACAAGATAAGTATGAATATATTTATTTTGTGAGAAACATTAAAAAATAGGTAGGTAATTTAAAAATATGTAGGTACCATGTACATAACCTATATATAATTATAAATAATTTGAATATATTAAAATCTAATTTATACTATTATAAAGAGGTCAGTAAATGTTTATAATAATAAGATTCATATTATAAGCTTTTTAAATTATTATATTGACTGTATTTATGTAATATTGTTATCGATGCATTTTTAGGTGTATGGGCTGTGGGAAATATCGGTCATGAAACAGGATCATTAAAATGGCCATTAATATCTGCATATTTAGTACCTTTAGTTGGAAATCCACTAAAGTCATTTATTTTTGATAAATGGAGTTATGATATTGACGAGTCTACATCATTCGCCATAATGATATTAGCAGCGGCATGGTCATTCGATCACGCAGAAAAACGATGGCGACCGAAAAATCAAAAGACTCAAGGCATTTTAAAGTAAGCATTTATGAAAAATGTATTTTATGTATTGTAAAATGTTATAAGTAATAAAATATACTTATAAAATAAGAATTAAGTAGGTACCTACGACCTACCTATACGAAAAAAATTCCAATTGTAATTTATTGTAAATATTTTAAGGATATACCCGCATTTGTTGTCTCTGTCCATCTAACAGATAATAAATAATATGGCGAAATCACAGTACACAAAATTGAAAATTTTGCGTTTAGGTTAAATTTAGAGTATAAAATACTTATTAGAAAATTTAAACAGCCGAATATTTTCGAGTGAACCTCATGGGCTTTTTGTAAATATCGTTTAACAAAAAAGTTAAAGCTATTTCAAAATATCAACATTTATTATTCAGACAATATTTTACAAAATCCCACGAGATTCACTCGAAATTATTTTTCTCGTTAAATTTGATAACAGGTTTTTAAGTTCTACATTTAATATAAACGCCATATAGTTTAAATTCTTCGCTGTATGTATAATTTTGCTATTATGTTGTCAATTAACTGATAGACGGAGACAGAAAACGTGGGTGTAACGTCTTCTTAAACTATACACCTCTTACTTGTGAAATTAAATAATTAAATTATTAAGATTTTTTTCTTCAAATTTAACTACTTGGATACCTATTTATTTAAAAATATTGTAAATGTGTACCTTTTTTTAAATTAATTAAATATTGTTTGATAAAATTTCCAGGCGAATACTCGTGATCAGTATGTGCTGTCTATTGTACATGGCTTTGTGGAGCAGTTATTTGTATTTCAACGCTAAAGTGACGGATGAAGATGGAGATGAAGTGCCATTCCACGAAGCACTACGCCATTTCTTCAGTTCCCCATGGTGGCTAGATGTGAAACAGTCGTTCATCGATGTATGGCAATTTGCCCAAGAACATGGTTGGATGGAGACGTGGCGACAAATAGTTACGTTATCTGATCCTACGGGCGAACAGAATGCTTTTAAGGTGAGAGACTACACCGCTTGATAATATAATTTCACTTAATAAATTTATCACAACACTGTACCAAATAAGTAAAAAGTATTTAATTATTGAGATTTTACCAATTGAATGGACAAACATGTTATACCTACTTAATTCATAGGTATCTCTAATATTCTAGCAAATATCGTGTTTCAAGACTAGGCGGTTAGGTACTTACTTGTCTATAATATTGTACCTACTAATAGGTATTTGGGTAATGGATTCATATACTTGTTTTTTTTTATTTACATACATCATTAGCATGAAACTTGTACGTGTACCAATTATCAAGTTTATTTGGTAGGTAGTTCAGTTACAGTATCCTACACAGTATTGTTACTGATCTTATAAAAGATTTCCGTTTTATATCTTAATAATATTAATATTGTTCCGCTAATGTATATAACCTGCAGTATCGAGTAAAAATTTTCCAGTCAATACATACCCGTACAATAAGTGTTTGAAAAAAATTGAAAACTTTTCTTAATGTGTTTCCCATTATTGTTCTATACTTTGGCACCATTTCGATATTATATTCTCAGGTAGAAATTGTATTTTAGAATTATGGAACGATATCGAATTAAATTTGTCCAAATATGGCCATAAAATTGGACGTAATCTGAAAATTTTAGGGGGGGGGAGGATAGACTTATATAAATTATAATATTTTTCATTTATAAACTACCGTTATAAGCAATAATATGTTGTTAAGTTATTCTCCATGAGAGACATGTCCCTCCCCCGACCCCAGGTCGATTTAAGTAAAAATAGTGTACCTACTAGGCAAAATCTAATTTTGCCGCTCCTAAAATAAAAAAACCATAAATGTTTTTCTAGAATTTGCGTGCACCCTATCGTGTAATTTTCCTCCCAGAACCTTCTTCAAGTTTCTTAAAAAATGTAAATAAGCATAAAACCAAAAGTCCGACTGTTCGACTCTTCAAATAATCAAAAAATATCCCCCCCCCACTACGAAAGTGTCGCTCAAGGCTAGCGCCTAGCTCGCCTATACATTGAGCCAACCCTATATTAAATGTACTGCGACGATTCAAAAAATGTCCCCTACTTTGTCATGCCTGTAATCGTATATACTATTACTCGGGCATTTATATGTATTTACAATTCAGACTACATTTGTATCACTGGAGTGTAGTTCAGTCGGTAAAGCGTACGAGTATAAAAGTTGTCATAGTAATCAATGGTTTAAGTCCAGTCGCCCGAATTAAGATTTGTTGTGCAAAATGTATAGAAAAAAAAAAACAATGTGTCAAAAAATCAACAATAATAACAGGATAGAAAAGAAAAAAATGAAAATGCAAGCCTACCTCCCCCGAGCCAGCAGGCATGTAGGATGGCGCCGTCGCATTGGCTCGACTCTGCGCACTACAGGAATGATGATAATTTTTGTTATTGTATGCATCGTTTAAATTTTATTGGAATTAAAGCGTAGCAATAAATGTGTTGGTTTTACAATAATGGTTTTTTTTTTTTTATGTACGTATACACTTATTTAAACGGAAGGAGTAGAGTTTTCTGGTATATAGGTTTTTAATAGGAAATTTGTTCTAGTTAGTACTTTATAGATATATTGTTTTTTGATTTTCTAATTAGTTTGCAAAAGCGTATAGAAAAACTACCTTATATAAGGGAAATATCACGAAAAATTTTTATAAATTAAAAAATAACAAATTAGCTAGTCGTGGTTACTGACTATTTAGATGATATGTAATATTTATATATAAAAAAATATATATTATATATAAGTAAAATTAATACAAATAATATATAAAAAGAAAATAAGCTTAGAGTATTCAAAAAATATTATAAGTACTTAACAACTAATTTTCATCGTAAGTCATCATCAGGTTGATTCATCATTAGATGACCTGATGATGACTTACGGTCGAAACTAGTTGTTAATTACTTATAATTTTTTTTGGAATAATCTAGTCAAATTTTTTTTTAAATACTATTTTTTTATAACATGCATTTATTTTACTTATGTATGTATAATATATATTGTTATTTTTTTATAATATATATTTATTTTTATTTTTATATGTGTATTGAATTTTTTTAATTAATTATTTTTTAAATGTTTAACATATTTAATATTTATAACTATTAACTACCAAAAAGGCCGAAAATTATTATAAATTGAAAAATTAAAATGCCAGAAATTTGAAATTAACACCAAATATTTACTATAGCATTAGGTATATTGCATTATTTATTACCCATATAAATGCTTATACTCATGTTATAAACACTGAAGCTTTACTTTGAATAGTTTTATCAAAAATAATTTATCATTGCTTTCAAATTAAATATATCCACCACCAGTATCCTACTCAACGAACGAAGTGCTTTTACCCTCTGTTGGTCGTATTTTTTAATATGCTATTGAAAATTTAAAATAATCATTAAATATTTAATGTATGAAAATTAAGACTATCTATTTATTATCATTGAGAGCGTTAGATGTCAGTGATATACATGTTTTTAAATTACTATTTATGTACCTACATTAACTGATAAACTGTCATTTATTTTCAGGTATTGGAATTAAGATCAGGAGCTAGTCAAACGGAAATAAAGAACCAATGTCGAACATTAGCTGTTAAGTACCATCCAGATAAAGCTAAAGATGATGTAACTAAGAAAGAAGTGCAAAATCGATTCTTTGAAGTACAGCAAGCATGTGAACTGTTATTGAATAGCAGAGCTAAAAGACGAAGGAAAAATAAACAATTCAATGAGGAGCTCTAAGCTACAACATTTTTTTTTTTCGTTCTGTATGATAAAATTATAATATTATTTTTAAAATGTACTGTGATAAAACTAAAACGTTTACTATGGAGCCATACAGCATTTAAGAAAAGTATTTTCTATAAATGTTCCTGGTGAAGGCATTAAATCCTTAACGTGATGGATAAATTTACAATAAAAATGCCAATTCAAATTTTCTTTAATCTTAAATTTGATCATTGATCATCATCAAACAATACTACATATTTTTATTAATGCCTTCATCAGAATGTTAGACTTACAGAGCTTTCATTTTAGGAACTTTCGTTATCATCTTATATAACATTAACCGATAAAAAAAAAGTACAATCGCACAATTTTCTGTTAATGCTCATGTGTATTGATTATACTAAAGGAAAATTTTGTATTTGAATAATATTTGTATATATTTATTATATACCTATCATATAATATGTAATGTTTTCGAGTTTTCAGAGAGTCTCGGAGTTCCTATATAATAAGTAATAACAATAATATTTAGGGTGTTTAATATGTACCTATCTATTTAACTTAGAATACCAAACTGTATGACTTTATTATTTATTTAGAATTAAATTATTTTAATTTACCTTGTAACTCTATGTGTATAGTATATATATTTTAACCTTGAATGATCCTTCCACAATAACACTTTTTGTCAAATGAATATTTTATTCTGTAAATAATTATTATATTTATAATATATTTTATAAACCAATATAATCACATTTTAAAATTTGGAAAATAGTATATTTCATGATGATAAAAATATACTAATAAATCACAATAGTTAATCTATGTAATATTTTACTTTACAATACCATGCTATTACTAGAAGCGATTGAAAATTTCCTGAAATAGAAAATGTTGAAATATTTCAATATTTTTTTTTATTGTTATTATTATTATTATTTATTATTTTTCTTATAAATATTATATACAAAAAAAAAAAAAAAACGATAAATTTCACTCATTTAATTGTACATTTTAACATTTATAATTTGTATTATGCACTTTATCATTAAATTATAAATCCCTCATATTTAAAACATTTCTTTGTAATAATATTTTCATAATACATATATGTAATACAATTTATAATATGATTTTTTGGCTGGTGCCATTTTTCACTGTATTCTAATATTGCAATGATCGCACACCTTTTTTAATATCAATTTATTATTTTTAGTTTCTTCTGTACTCCGAAATCCTTTATACATTTTGGCACTATGTATTTTTTATTATGAATTTTAACATAAAATAAAAGTGATAATTATAATAATAGTATGCCTACTTTATTGTATGTAAATATTGAATTGAAGATTAAAGAATAAAAATCACTTTAATGTGTGATTGTGATTTCACATTGAAAATTGATAAAAATTAAAATAGTTATTTCTAAATTGGCAGAACGATCGGTTACTAAAGGCAGTGTAGTAAAAAAAAAATCAATACTTGATGATTTTTGTGAAATATTTCACTGGCCAGTAAAATATGACTAAATAAAATGTTTCAGACTTTAAACGCTAATTACCATTAGGTAATTTAAAACTAATAGCATGTTCTTGTAATCAGACAATTAAATTATAGGTATTCACACATCTTTTCTTTTCTTTTCTTTTTTTTCAAAATAAAATATGCTTATAACAATAGTAATAATTAAAATTTTATGATATGGTTTATTGACTTTTTCATTTAATACGAGTATATTCAGTATAATTTTAATAACAGCTTACAGCGATGAAAAAGTACTTATCATAAATAGGTCATATTAAATTTAAAATTCTTAATAAATAATATCTGAAAGAGCACCTTAATCATTGAGAATAATGTAATACATTAAATTTTAACTTACAACATTTTTATAAAATTATATATTTTCATCCACCATGTCACAGGTGACAAGTTTTGAGACATTTATTTTTTGATAATATAATTAATTAAATTGCAGATAACTTACTTATAGTTAGGTACCTACCTAGCTATTACACATTTCGAATAATGTCACTAAAACTTTTTTACAATATTGAAAAAAATATCAAATTTCCAAAGGTACTTATAATTATCTTATATGTGATAATGTGAAGTGAAAAAAAGAGAGTAATGAGAAATAATATAAATGGCGCGCGCTCATAACGTAAAATTCGAGAAAATTAATTAACACAGGATATTGTAGTCGTTTTTTACGTCAACTTAATTAGATCCTATTTGTCGAATAACACAAGGAACTTTTCAAACTGTAATATTGTATAATAAATACAAAAATATAAAACACGCTATGTGTAAAAGAAAAAGAGAAAAAAAAAAGTAAAGTAAAAAGTAAATGTAATTTGTATAAGAAATTCTATTTATATAGATACCTATACCTAAAAAAAAAAATAAAAATTAAAAAATAAATTCGAGAATAACGTTTAAATACTTTTAAAAAATAAAACCATTCCAGAAATACTAATGTGCGTATATATACCTATACTATACTATGTTTTTGTAAATACACATATTTTATATTATTTTTTCGGCTCAGTAGATGTACCTACGGATATTCGTATAATATTTCGGTTTTCAAATAATAATTTAAATTTCTAATCGGTATTTTAGTCTGTATATGGACCATACACTAATTACTTATAGGTATACCTATAATACCTATTGATGACATAACCTAAATGAAATGAAATATTGGTTGTACAATATAATATTTTATTTTATCGTTTTATTTGTTTTTATTTTGAAGTAAAACCAACTGCGTTTAACTATCCGGCAAAAAAAAATTTTGAATTAAACAAAGTAATTCAGTTAAAGAAATGCGTTTAAATTGAAGGTGAAAACACTGAAAACTATAGGTACCTATTAATTATATGTAGGTATAGGTGTTTAATACCTTTAACGTAAACATATTAGCCTAAATTCAATGACATTGTTAATCACCTTACACAATGTAATTAAGCATCGTTAATTAAAAATTAATGGATATATAATATGGTTATAAAGCTCAAATATGGCTGCTATTGTAAGCATTATATCTTAGTCGGAGGGTTATGCAGTGTATATATACCTATCTACATTCTATACGTACCGATGGGCCTGCCTATATAGACAGACTTGAGTCAGAACTTACTATACACTATACGACCACATCATGGTATTATATAAGTATAGGTAATCTGAATAAAAAAAGGTCAAACTAATAGTTTTATTTATTCACAAAAAAGATAGCTTTTTTTTTTTTTTTTTTTTTTTGACAAAATATACGAAATATAAGTAAAAGTATACATATTATAAAATGGTATATCAGCTATTTTAAAAGGATCGTTATTGAAATCTGATATGGAAAATTGACAGGCATTTACGACGGTTTAAACTTTAATGTACTTTTTGATCCTCCTGTACATATAGGGTATATAAAATATTGTTAGAGTTGTTTACAGCTGTCATCTGGGAACTTGACAATTTCTAACATATAAACTTTACTGTGCGCGGTACAGTATTTCTCCTATATATTATGTATAGACTATAATATATAATGCCTACCTATATTAGTTGTATCACTTTAAATACATTTTAAATTCTATATGTATCTAGCTATTGTAAGAACACAGTTTATTCCCAATTTTACCAATTTTAAAAATCTTTTTTTTTTTTTTTTTACATAAGCCCTTACAGTTATTTAAAAATTTAAAATAATGTATACATAATAATATATTATATATTAGTAAATATATACGAGAAATTCTTAAGGAACACGGGGATTATGTAGATGTATATATTATATTGTTTTACGTCGTATTTGGTATAATAAATGGAATAATATGTTTGATGAAATATTAAGAATTTCAAATTAAAATCGTTAAAATGCAACGAGATCGGTATATGATATTATATATATATAGATCAATAATAATTATTATATATATTAATACGAGTTACGTGGGGTTAATTAAATGCAATAGTTGCCTAATGAAAAATTAAAAATGTAGGTACCTACACTCCAAAGGATAAATTTGGCCAAGTTATGATGTTGGCATTCTATACATATCTTTTAAAGAGGTTAGATCAAAAAATACCCGAATAGTACATGTTTGTAGTTTTTTAATTACCATACAGTTAAGGAAAGTCATAATATATGATATTATAATATATATAATTAGTGTAAATCGATACTGAATGTTCTAAAAAATATAAAGGGCTAGACCAACGACACTGTGAATCGTATTTACGAAATTATTCGAATTCGAGTCAATATATCGATTATATTTATTAGATAAGTCGAATAGAAAACGAACATATTAAGGATATCAGAAGCGACTTCGTTGTAATGTAATAAATAAACCAGAAAATATGTGGTTTATGTGGAAAATAGGTGGTTTATGATCACAATTCTCCAGCTTTCAGCCGTTCACTCGAGTTTAGCATAACACCAATATATTCTACTTATATAATATATTCTAGCAGTGTTGTTAAAACAGAAAATCTTTCTTTATCCAGTTCCTCACACCCCTAATAAGTACAAAAGAAAAATCATGTGTATTTCTCACTTAAATCATAATAAAATAGACCTGCAGAGGTTTTTTCCCTACAATCTTAGTCGAGCATGAGAACATTTTCATTACGTGGGTCACGAAAATTGTTTAAAATTAGAAATTATTGTGTGAATATAGTTTTGAAAATAACTATGGAAAACAATTACATTTTCAGCCGTGCGTATTCCGATAATGTATTTAAATCGTTAACGATTGTAAGTAGTTCATTAGACTAGAAAACATAAAAGACCAAGATCAGCAAAACAAGAAACACAAGATCAGTTCAGTGGTTCCAAGCCGAGTGGAGAATTTCTCACCGGGGAGGAAATTTAATCAATTTAAATACTACACAGTGCACGGGAGAGAATATAGGAATTAAAAAATATGTGAATTGCATTATTTATACGAAAATCAAATTATCATAAAACAAATAAACTAGCATAAACAAGCTTTAAACTTAAATTTTTTCAGTGTAGGTATATATTTTTAATAATCTATAGTTTATTATTTTATAATAATATAATGTTATTTTTACAGTTCTAAAAAATGTTTCTTTCGACAAAAATTCCGTAAAAAATAAAAATAAAAAAAATTTGGAGTAAATGTTGAAAGTATCATATATGATGATACAAAAGTGATGTGTAATTATTGTCGCATGGCTGTAATACAAATTAATGAAAAAAGCGGAAACGCTATAAAATTCAAGAGACACTTGAAATAATCTAAATGAACAATTTTATATAAAAATTATAAAAATTATTTAACATTCCGAAAAACAGAAATGGAAATAACTAAAAAGAAATATCAAAATCAATTAATTTTTATTTTCTATTTATTTTTATTATAATTATTTATTTATATAATCATCTGTATTTTATTATACTCGTATAATACTTATATATATATATATATATATAGTATATACTATATAGATACTTGTATAATAACAAATTTAGAACTGTTTTAAAAATTAAAATCTAACAAATTTAACACCGTTAATTTATGGAAATGCTAACACCATTTTCGCGTTTGAATAATCTCCTATCGAAGACCCTTTAACCCTTGTCTAAAATAATTAAAACCGCTCCTTCATTCGTTCCCCGAAAAATAAAATTAATTCAAACTAGATTCGTTCCTTACACTGCTGTAACTCCATACTTAGAAATTTTCCAATTCCCAAATTATTGAAATCAACACTAAAAGCACATCGTTTACACAGCAAATTAAACCGAAATATAATTTATACGGAAATTGATTTCATGGACATCCTTTTAATGGTGTCTATACAATGATAGTGTTTTTATATTATGTAGGTGAAGTCAGAGTAATTTGACAAGTTGATGAATTGTTATTTTCATGATAACGATTCTAACTGTTTATAAATATGTATAATACCATGTATTTAATAACATTAAATTTTTCAAACTGAGGATTATTCAATATTTTGATAGGAAATAGCTGACTTATGTACAATTTGCGAATGTGTGATTAGCAGCTGATATACATTTCTCATTCACCACCATAAAAATTTACAAAAAATAAATAAATAAATAAGATCGAATATTTATGAGTAGGTACATTAATCTCAAACAGCGCACAATATGTTCTTAGCTTTCATTTGGATGATTTGAATATAGGTATATATTTTTACTAATAATCAATTAATTAATTAAAAAACGTACGTTACGAACAACCCTTTCGAATTTGAAAATAATATTCAATATTTCGTTTTTACTATTATTGTATTATTTATACGAACAGGAATATAACTGGTATTTTAGCTTATAAAAGTATAACGTTAAAAAAAAAAAAAACGAGAAACTTTGAGACCGTCGACTTCCTCTGACTTCTCCTACCTAGTATTTAAATAAAACAACAATGTCGGGATGGTGATATTTTAATCCAGGGATCTAAATGTCCCCACGGTACCAAAATAAGACCCCGGATCAAGTTTGTCTCACCATGGACTTTTAGGATATAAATGTTTCTAACAAATAATTGTCTCCCAACAGTGATCCAGGTAATTTTTGATCGTACGCCTCGGCGTGGGTATTAGGTGTAATATAAATAAATAGCCCACCACGATATTGCAATAATAATAATAATAATAATAATAATAATAATAATAATAATAATAATAATAATAATAATAGTAATTATTGTTAAATAATACAATAGTATCGTAGTTAGAGTGACTTCATATCTCAAGACACTGCAGTAATATTAATAATAATAATCATGTATAAGCCCTAAAAATGTAACCCTTTACGTCATTTTAATATATAAGCTAGGTCAGGCGTATATATTAGATTATGGGTCATCATCGTTTTTTGTTTTTCTGTTTTTTACTCCGGGAATCGGCCGCGGCGTTCGGGACGGTCGTCGGCTGCTGATCCTGCAGCCCGGTGACGGTCACCTTGGGCACGGTCAACGGTCTGAGCAGCGACTTGACCATGGGCTTGGCTCGCGTTTGCACGGGCAGCGCGGGACTGCTGGCGCACAGGGCGGCGCCCGTCAGCTGTGACACCAGTGAGTACTGGTTGGCCGTGCCGGCGGTGGACGAGTCCGGGTTGGACGACGTGCGGAACGCTCGCTTCAGCTTCGACTTGATCGAGTGGTGATGCGAGCCGACCCGCTGGAGCATCGTCGCCGCCGCCGCCGCCGTCGGCGGCTGCATCAGCTTGCCGTTAATCAGCATATGCGGACCGAGCTCCGGGTCGCTGCCCCACCGGCCGTACGACGTCGTCCGTTCCAGGAGCCGGTTGCGCGCCAACTTCTCGATCGCATCCGCGCAATTGTACCGGCCGCAGAACCGGGCCCACTGTTCGGCCCGCAACCCCCGACCGGTGTCCCGCATAGTGGGCGACGCCCCTGAAAACAAATAAATTACAAACAACATTACATATGGGTGTGCGGGTTAGGTACCTGGTTGGTAAATGACACGGAGTAAAAATAACGTATAAAATATAAATATAAATGTCTTGATTAACCTGACCTATATAATATTTACCTCATTAGGTACTTGTACTTTTATTGCCTACAAAAAAATAAAAAATAAAATTTTAAAAAATGTTCCTACCCCATAATTCGGTGAAACTTATTTTGAAAGGGACCAAACATTTTTTACAACTCTCCTACTCACTGCACCACAACTGTGGAACTTGTACGAAGTTAGTTACCTACTAAAATGTAATGTATAACTTTCTATATTTATAGAAAAATATTCATTATTTGATAATAAATTACTAAGGATATTATAGGGGGATCAGTGTTTTATAATGAGTTAGATTGTGGGCGTAAAAGGGAAAACGTTGAAATAAGAGAAACGACAATATAGTATCTATAATAAAAAAAACTAATTTTACGTGAAAGGATAAAGACTTCAATTGTTCTGTGTTTGGGTACATCATACGAAAGATTTGGGCAATACTATTAAAAGGTAGCACGACTACTGTACTATTAAGGAGTATTATATAGGCAATTGTTTCATTCTTTCGCTAGACGTCTTTGCGTTTGTATGAGTCGTAAATGATTATTACAGTTATAGTAACCCGATTCAAAAGTAGGTATACCGAGAGCTAGATTGTACCGAAAACATTTCGAACATTATTTCTAGTTAATTAAATACTTGTATTTAAAATTAAGCAAACTTTTAAATATTTAAACCACTATTATTATCTACAATAAAATAAAAAATATTTTAGATACGATATCTCTAGAAAGTTCTAAGGAATACAAAAATGTTTTGAAAATTAATATCGAAGTAAACATCGTATCGGCCTGATAGAATTAGGATCACTCGTTTTTACATAATATATGTTACACAGCAGTCGCTAGGCGGTAGGTAGCCTATAAATCATACAATTCTAAAGAGTTATATATAGACAACTTCTTATTCTTTCATTGTGTGAGTCTTGAGTAAGTATTGAGTATTAATAAACCGAATCAAAAGTATACGGAGAGCTTTACACGCACGTCCGCGTGCACATGTCAGTGATCTATTTCACAACCACGAATAAATGTCTATTTTTCACTCAAATAGACGATTTTAATTCCATCTAAAATCTGGAACTCGTACATAAATTTTTACACGAAAAAAAAATTCGAATTCTCCACACTATGTACGATAGAACAGCCAAAGCACTGTTTATATATTATTTTTAGTTAATTATATATTTGTGTTGACAATTTTGGAAATTTTTAACGATTTTTATTTTCATACAAAAAATATGAAAATAAAACATTTGGCTAAATCATTTCTTCCGTTTTCGAGTAAGTAATGAAACATGTATATACGTTTTCAAAACTTTTATCGGTTCACGCCTTGCAAAGGAATGATAACATTAGAATGAGCATTTTATAACGAAAAAAAAACCGTGTGGTGCAGTGTGTCATTTCAAAGGAGTATTGGATAGGGAATTTTTGATTTACTAGTGGGCAGGTGCAGATTGGCGAAAATTTTCGGCCCGGGAAAATGTATAGAATCGGCCCTTTTACCAAACAAAAAAATTATATAGGTAATATAGAAAATACTAATGATAAATGGGACTGGATGCTAAATGGTTTACACCCCAAAAAATGATTTGTAGCTAAATACCGCTAATGATTTAGATCATCTATGATCGCATTAAATTTTTATACAAATTTCCAAGCTTTAACTCAAAATTTAGGCTCAAAAATTGATATAGACGATTTAAAAATGTAAGTTAGGGAGGAAGTGTACATAAATAATAAACATGATGATGACTTACGTACGAAACTAGTTGTTAACTATAATCTTTTTTTAAATACTCTAAGCACATTTTCTTTTATATGGATAATTTTGCTTATATTTATTGTTATTTTTTATATTTATATATATTTATACATTTATTTTTATTAATAAATTATAAGTATTATTATTATGGATTTTCTAGCAAAAAAATGTCTGTTCATGTTTTAAATAAAAAAAAATTATATATACCTTATGATCCAACATAACGCATACAATTTAAATATATAAAAAGTAGTAATAGTTAAAAAAAATCAGAAAAATATCAGTAATTTAAATATCGTAATTACTTTGTTAATTATACAATTTCAAATTTTTGATTTCGAAGAAAATTTAAAATCTAATTTGAAAAAGTGCAATTCATTTAAAAACATAATAATATAATTATAATATAAATATAAATATTAAATATATTTTAATAATATAATTATTAAAATATTGGAGTCTGTAATTGGAAGTAAATAATAAAATCGAGAATATGGAATATTAGGAATTTTAATAATAATAGGAGCATTATATATAATATTGAATGTTTAAAAAAATTTAAATTTGAACTTACACTTCGCCTAAAAACACATAATGCACAAATATTTAAACTAGTACTCATATAGAGATCAAAAACAAATCGATCGTTTAGACTTTAGAATTTGTTGAGATTTTAACTATTATTAATGTTATTTTTTAAATGTGAGCAAGACTCCAAGGATCTGGGAGTCTATAGAACTATAGCCGTGGACCCAGTCAGACTTTGGGCCGATGTGATTATAATTTACTATATTCATAACTCATAAGGCTTGGTAACTTAGAAATATGCATATTATAAACAAGTTGTCATTATCAAAAGCAATAAATTGATTTTGCTGATAAATTTAATAATATTTAAAATACATATTATAACAGAATAAGTTTATTTAACTTATTTTGTGATATATAATATCATTGATAATATTATATTTATACCATATTCTAATATATAGATTTCCTTATCAGTAAAATTAAATAATTAGTTTTTATATAGTAGATCATTGAAAAGAAATTACCTATCTATAGGCTATAACAATAGGGTTTCGAAAGTTTTTTTATTCGAGGGCCGCATTCAGCACTCATAAACACAAATTATTTTTAATTTTACAGAAATATAATATATACAAGAATTGAAAAATATATATGTTTATTTTTGATTAATAGTTTTACATAGTTTGTATTTACAAAAAAGCTAATATTCAAACCTATTTACAATCTGCTAGGTAGTAAAAACAATAGTTAATTCTTTTCAATTAAAAAAATTTCAATTTCATGTCTTATCTTAAAACATTTTGATAAAAAAAACATGGCTAAGCCATCGAATTGCTGTAAATTATGGTATATTTGGGTAATCTGTTTCTATTATTATTTAAAAAAATTTTAAAACTAACAATGCCGTATTGAAATATTACACATATTTTTAGATTTTTTTATTGTCCATTGGAAAGTCCAGTTAAATCGTTCGCGGGCCCTAGTTTGGAGACCCTCTGGCTATAATATAAATATATATTTACGGCTGTGGCCCTCATGGAACCGGCCACCGGGAAATTTCCCGGTATCTCAGTGGGCCAATCCGCCCCTGCTAGTGGGTTTGTATTGTCGTTGTGTGATAGGTAAATAATCGTTAGCATGTGTAAACACGGCTGTGTTGCATGCATGCCCGCACACGCAAATACAAGTCACTGAAGCAAAATATTTTTAATTTCATTTTTTCATTCATCGATTTATATATATATAAATCCTGACAAAATTAAGAGTACTTCATTCTGAAAATATTCTGTAAGTTCTTTATTAGGATATTTTGGGAATATTTTTTCATATTATGTTTTGTTTTCACATGACAAAATACTGAAAAATTAGTAAGTATATTTTTAGAAATTAAGTCCCCATTTCTAAAATGTTTGAGCTAAAATATAAAATTCTGTTTCCAAAATATTCTAGTAAAGAACGTATAGAAGAATCTTAATACATTTTTATGATTAAAATCGGAACATTTTAAATACATTTAATTTTGTCAGGTTTTTAGTTCTAAATTGATGAAATAATACACCACTACCAATATGTTTGGGTAAATATAATAATAATATATGAGCGTATTTTAAAAATTAAATTATAAATTATCATCACAACTCATGGGACAAAATAAAAAAAATTAATCAAAAACTGATGGAAAAAATTTCAGGGCCTATTTTTGGATGTAGGTATAGTGTAACTTCATTATTGTTCCTACAGATTTATACTAATCCCATCATTTAATCTTATATAATAATAATTATTATATAGTTATTATTGGGGTAGTCATTTGTGAGTTTGGAACAATTTTGTCAAAATTTGTGAGTTGATATTTAAATTACTTGTTATTATATTTATCCGTACAGGTTATCAAGTTCTTATTCAGAGGCTATAAAATTTTACCTAAACGTGTTATCAAAAGGGTAAAATTTATGCAAATGTTCTCTGCAGTTCAGAAACGGCTAAAGTAAGGGCAACAATTAAATGGCAATCAACAGAGAGGAAGTCCAAAGGAAGGCCAAGAAAACGGTGGACGAATGGAATACAATGAGATTTAGAGAAACTGGCAGTGACGGATTACTGATTAGGAAAAAAAGTATCCAGAATCGAAACAATATTGGTGAGCAGTAACGATGGTGGCCAAAACTCTTGTTGTAAAGCTAGGAAGAAAAAGAAGAAAAAAAATATCTATCATTTCACCAATATTTTGTGATTATGTATAAAGTCGAAAGATCAACATAAATACAATATACTGTATACCTAGGTGCTGTTCTAAAAATTTAAAGTTTTTTTTTAATAGTCTGTGACATTTTTAATAAATTATAAGTATTTTATTTATGGAAACTAAATTATGTTTAAGTCTAAACTTGTACTACCCGTGCTTACAATTATTTATTTTAATCGATAGATTTTAATTTATTTTATGTTAGATATTAGAACCTATAAGGAACAAAATTATATTTATAAATTAAACATCAATGGAAAATAGGTGGCAAAATATTGATAGTCGTTTGGCCGACAACTACATATTATACTAAATCCGACCCTGATTGATGACTATTTGAGAAAGGTTTTGTGTATGTATATAGAATACATAAAAAAATTCATCGGCATCATAAACATATATATCGTATATACGAAGTATAGTTTAATATAAAAAATATAATATAATGGTATAGAATAACAAATACAATAAAAACCGTTATAAATAATAATAATGATTATATGTTCTAAATTCATGTCACATGCATTATATGTGTACATTTAATATCGGGTGGGGAGGGGGTTATTCATATATATATATTAATGTAAAATATTTGTGCTCGTAAATAAATTTGGATTATTTATTTTATTCACGTACGAGGATACTATTTTATATAAATTATATTAAACTAACGGCCTGAAGTTCAATAATAGTCTAAAGAAATACCGTTCATTAAATTCATGATTGATTTACTATTCATTCAAATAACATACATGCCCCCCCTTCCCACACGTCTTGCTTTTATAAATTATAATTTGCACCAAGTCAGTTTGAATTTAATTGGGAGGTCTCGATCTGTCCAATGCTTATATACTTAAATAAGCGGATTCAGTGGTCTTCAACGAGGGAGGGGGACAATTTTTCTAAATAATTTTATTTTATATAATAAAGTTCTTTATCGGTTGTTGAGGTTGATTTTTGAGTTAAAAAACGGAAATTTAAATACAGTGCATACTTATAATACCTAAGAGGATGCGGGGGACTGTAAAATGTTGGAAAATATTTTATAGGAACGAAATATTGTAGACATTTTTTGAAATGGAAATTATTTGCCATGGAAAATAATCAAAATAGAATTTTTTTTTTAATAGAATTTATTTATTTTTATTTATTGGAATTAAATCTAATGGAAATAATTTATTATGGAAGACTTTTTTAAGGAACAGTTTTTGTAATGGAAAATGTTTTCAATGGACATTTTTAGTACCTAATGGAAAATATTTGTAAAGGAAATTATTTTAAATAGAAAATAGTTGAAATGGAAATTATGTTAAATGGAAAATATATGTAATGGAAATTAAATTAAATGGAAAATATTTATAGTAAAATGTATTAAAAATTTGTAGGTATACACTATTTTGGGTAGAACTGCAGAAGGAATTGAGTAGGAGTTTTCAGGAAGAGCTTATAATAATTGATAGCTTTATTGTTACATTATAGATTTAGTTGGTAATTAAAAGGAATTTTTTTGAGCATATTAATAGTTTTTATTTACAATTTTCATAACTTTAAATAATTTCTTATACATATTTGATGGGAATTTAATAAAAAATGAAAGATATCTATAATTTATAAATTACTAAGGATGTAAAAAATAAGTTTTATTATTGAAAAATGCATTTTAATCTGCTGAATTTAATTTTATTATATTTGATTTTTTTTATAACGATATACTTGTATCATATTATATTCCATATAAAATAATTTTAATTTAAAATATTTTCCATTAATATTATTTTCCATTAAAAATAGTTTTATTTAAGTTATTTTCCATTAAAAAAAATTCCATAAAATTACTTTCTATTCAAAATATTGTTCCATGTGAAATAAATCCCAACATTTTATGTATCTCCAGAGGACGACACATATGAAATATTTAAGGAGTTTTTAGTAGGAATTTTTTTAGATTATTAGTAAATATGAAAATCTAACAATTTAAAAATTATTAATTTTTTTTTTGTGCAATCACGATATTTGTTAACAAAACCGTTTAATAATAATATTTTCTCGGACTGTAGTCGTAATTAAAAAACTAAATTTTTACACAATATATTAAACGGTGTTTTACTGTCATTTTTTTGCTATATTTATAAAAAAAAACATAAAAACTATACCTAATCAATAATTCCTAATTTATTATGTTCTCATAAAATTAAATCTGAAAAATTAATTAATATTGAAATTAGTTATAAATTAGATAATGTATATTTTGGAAGACAATTTTGAACGAAGCTCATTATATAATATATAAATATATATAAATATTTGTGTTCGATTTCTCACTTAAAAGAACTAAAATGTACAGCCTAAAACTTATTGAATACGCCTGTAAGTGTTTACCAACAAAGAATAGAGTGAAAAGAAAAAAAACCATCATATTTTAAATCAATTTCTTTCTCTGCTCAGAATCTAAAATGGAAAATTATAATTATATTAAGTGATCACTATATAATATGTAGGTATATGATGTCAATCTTTTTTTTAAGTGCCTATTGCGGATGTTAAAAAAAAGTATATACTTTTCAAGTATGAATGTTATACAAATTCAATTAATCTACTGCCAAAAAAGTCCAGATCAAACTACAAATGTTATTACGCGTTACAAAGATAAAAAATTAATCAATAATTTTAATGTTTATAAAATAGAATTAAATTACGATTTTTATTTATTTTGTATTTCAAATAATATTTCCTATAAGGCTTTTTATGATTTACGATTCCACAATTTCAGTTTTATAATATGACTATGGTTCGCTTAAATTTCAATTCAGTACCCATTATATTTTATTATTTTTATTATAAACATTACCTATAGATATTCATTAAAATCAAACGTCTCTATTAAATATGTATAAATGTTATATTTTAATCACATTGTTATAAATAATAAACAGGTCTAAAAAGGATAAGTGCCTATAAAATAATAAAAATATGATACTTATATAATTATTTTAATACTAACTTAGTACAAAATATTTTTAAAAAATATAATCGATATATTATAAAAACCTAGAAGTTTTGACGTCATATTTATGTGGAGGATGACGCATTTTATGATCAAATATAACTAATCTACCCAGACTTCACCACCAAATTATTTACATTTCTGATTACAGATAACATTCTATTTCATTTAATTTACATAGTAATTTCATGAAAATTCTACCTGTCATAATGAGGGAATTTTTTTATAAAATACATCTACATAGTACATATCATAATGTACCTAAAGATAATAAATTTTTCACCTGTTCAAGTTCTATAAATTTTAAGTGAGTTTTAGATTCTGGGATTTTATTCTAACGGAATAAAATGCGCGTGTATCTATATTCTGTATAATGTACATATATTGACTTTACAACAATGTTTTTCATACGGTCAACATATATAATTCAGAAGGAAAAATACTTAAGAAGCTTCACAATCGGATATAAACTGAACGCAGATAATACTTTAGAGCAGATTTTGTCCTACAAGTTTCTCAGTAGGTACCTAATTTTAAAATTAGAAATAGAAAATGTATGAAAGAAACTTTGAAAATAAAAATGTTTGGGTAAACCGAGCTTAGCCAAGAATCATTTTGCCATCATGGTGATTTATCATTGTTTTTAAATTTAAGACAATATTATAATATAGAATATACTTATTTGTGTAGAAATATGAACAATAAACAAGATAAGTTTACCCTTCACGCAACCACAATACTTATTCTGTGTAAAGTTTTAGTTTATGTAGATTAGAATAAAATAAAAAATTTTTTTTTTTCATTGTTTCTGTTTCTTTAAATGTTCTATGTTTATTTTATAAGTTAATTTTTCATGTTTATGAATATTTGTATGTACCAACTAATTATTATAACACTAGGTATATAAAAATTATTTATTGTTTTTACTATATTTTTTTTATCTCTATATGATTATTTTAATAGTAACTTATAATTATTATAATTATATACTATTTTTCTGAAAATGTATGTAAAACGATAAAACATTTCAATTTCTTTAAATATTCAGTTTTGATTGTTATTTCAAATGTGAATGCATTGCATTATTCCGTTTTTAAATTTAAATACAAATATTTTAAAAGTGTGAACATTTGAAAAATTAGTAAATGATCAACAGTTGATTTTAATTGTTTATTAATTTAAATATTAAAGTTTAAATACGTTTTAATAAATATAAATAGCATTGTTCGTAATCGTTTGCATAATATGGAATGCTAAATTTCTGAATGCAATTTAAAAATAGGTTGACTTATCTTGACCAGTTACCTTGTTACCAGTTACCAGTTAACCCGTTTGCTTAACCTTATAATAAGTTTATTGCTAAAATCGTATTAGTATTTTAGGAGCTGGAAAATGTTAATTATTATTTGTAAAGTACCCAACTCTAAAGAAAAAAACATTATAATATATTGATTATATATATTAATAGTTATTAATAGTTACCTTTATATATTATGTAGGTATTTTATAGTCCAAAACTTATAATTGTAAATAAGTGATTAATTTAACACAGAGGTACATTACACAGATAGATATTTACATTATTGCGAAAAAAGAAGGTTCCAAATTGGATAATTTCATTATTCAACGAATTCTAGTTCATTAGACGTATAATTGGGTAGATCAAGTAGGAATTAAAAACTGGTAGGATGAGAAAGAACTGTAAAACTATGTAATGATATGAAAGTTGCACAATCAATCGTATTAGATAATTTACCGCTGATGAACTTTAAGTTAGCTTTACGTCTACGAGCAGACAATTAAGATAAATTTAGCTGATTAACTACAGGTACATAGTCGTGCTCAGCATGAGGTATTTTCAAAATGAACCCAGTAAACCTAAGAAATGTCCACTGGACCCTATCCAATTGAATTTCATTACTCGAGGTATGCGGTCCCAGACAACGGATCCATACTTTAATTTAAGATTGGTCGCACCAACGAAGAATATACAGTGCTTTAATTGTCACATGAAGCTGGTGTTTTTTAAAAATTGTATTAAAAAACCTTAAACTTTGATTTGATTTTTGATTTCAATATCTAGAGACATTATTAGTAAACTTGAAACATTAAAGATCATTAATATAGAGTCATCAACTAATATACACGAGATAACTGCAGAGAACCAAATAAATTGTAAAACTATTAATCAGAAAGAACACATCTAGCAATATTTATCGACAAACCAATTAGTTTAACCCATTCAACAAAGTTATCCAGATTATTTTGTAATTTCCTATACAGTCATCGAGCGAATTGATAGGTATTCAAAGACATTTTTATATCGTTCAAAAAACATAGAAACTTATAGTGCTTTAAAACTTATAATTGTAAATATTTATTATTATTATTATTATTATTATTATTATTGTTCACTGAATAATTTTTAAACTTAATATATTTTTAATAATATTTAAGTTTAAAAAAAATTTCAATTTGTATTATATAAAAGAAATATAAAATTCCAAAATTGTTGATTAATATAAATAAATATAGATACCTACTTTAAATAGAGAATTTAAAGTATTTTGAAGACTATTTTTTATTATACCTATATTTTTTAACATTTTAATTATATGATATGCAAGTACGAGAACTAAATTATAAATACCTATATATTTCAATCATTTTAAAATAAATATTTATAATTTAATTAGGAATATCTTTCTGAACTTTTGAATTGTAAAAGAAACACAATACTTTATTTAAATATATTCAACTTTAATTGTGGTATTTGAATATATTGTAGATTTTACAAATGTTTCCTGATGAGTTCAACTATAGACTTATTATATACCTATTATATTATAAATTTATGGATTTAACTATTTGTATTAGAGTATTGGTATCATCATTTATGGAAGTTCCACCCTTGGCTTTTTTCATTACATCTTTGTGGTGTTTTGCCCAAAATACTGTATATAAAAATTCTTAAAAAATATGCTCTCTTCCTTTGATGAATTCCCATGGGTGCGTTTGATTGCTCATTGTCATTTTATACCGTTTATGTTAATTTTATATTATTAATACGTAAATCTATTAGTATGTAGGACGTTGACGTATCACGTATGTAGGTACTAGGTACATAATATATTAGTTATTAGATAATGTGTAATACCATTGATTATATAAGGATATTCTGGATATTACATAATTATAAATTATATTATATTAATTTCATTTAATCAATGATAATACTTTTCATTTCTGTTGGGTAACACAATTAAGTATATTCTTAATTTATGAGTAAAACTTAAAATAAGTCAACTATATACGTATACCAATACTATATTATATGTTATATATTAATTCTATATTATGTATTGCCTATTTAATTATTATTTTAAAATATATATTCTCTTGTTCTTGTACCTAAATATTATACGAAATATATATTAGAATATACATATGTTATGTATATTTTAACTCTCCAATTTCCATTTATAGTAGGTATATGAAGTTATGATGATTTCGTTATCAATTTAAAAGAAAAAAGAAAACATGATTTGATTTTTAAGATTAATATAATTGGAACTTTGAAACTTCATTTTAAATATTTAAAATTTTTAACAATATAAATCATTAAATTTGTTATAAATCCTATGATTAAAGTGTTTCAAAATATAGTAAGTATAGTTTTAAATATTAAATATTCATTCATCGGTTTTTAAAATTCATATACACAATCACCCAAATAACATGAAAAAAAAATATATATATATATATAAAAAATATTAAATAAGTACAAATAAGTAAATAAATATAAATAATAGATAATAAATACATATTATAAATTATAATGTATTGTTAATAAGCACATTGAAAACCTCGTATTAGAATTTCCTATTTTTATTAATTTAAAAACATCTTAGAAATACCAAACAAAAATTCAGATGATAAATAATAACATTATCGAGTGCCCTACATAGCAGATTTTCAGATATTAATTTTTAAAGATTTATAATTATTAAAAAAAAGCCGGTCAGTAGGTTGTGGAAGCACTTCGCTCGTCGGGTGTCAGTATTGGTGGATGCACTTCGCTACTGGGTAGGGTACTTTTGGTGGATGTATTGAATTTGAAAGCAATGATAAAT